>JAZDUH010000341.1:38115000-38367500 GCA_036419115.1 Scarus forsteni
GAAAGAACAGATTTTGGTGAATTTACAAGGAATGATTGTCATAACACAAAGAATTTTCCCCCGTGTAGTCAAAAACCGGACAGCTATCCCCCAGAGGCCTTTTTGGCCCCACTGACTCTAATAAAAAAAACACTTCTTTTCATACTATTTGCCATTGCAACAGAAAATATAAAATCCTGATAATTCATCTCTTACTATGATTCACAAACTGACAAACAACTCTTTTGCAGAGAGGTATTGTGGGAATTGATAACCTTGATTGAACTGAGAGGATATAACAGTGACATTAGACCAGTGGAATAATTATTTAAACTAGTTGAATTATTACAATTAGTGAATCATCGACTGATCTAAATAATTTCAAAAAAATTCCTCTTGCATCCATCAAAAAGAAAATAATTTTTTTGTGAAAAAATTACATTTTTAAATAAACTTCTATTTAGAGGGTTAAAATAATGAAAATTAAATGACATGTGGTTTAAATGATAAAGACTGGAGTGACTGACCAAAGCAACAATCATATTAATATAAAAACCTTAAGGGAGAAGTTTGAGATAAACTGGCATCAACAGGGTTAATATTATGAGTACGAATTAACATTTGCTGCACAAGAAATCTTGAGGTATATACAGTGTCCTAAATGTGTCACAAATTGGAAAGTGTGAGTCCTTTGTTTTTTTTTTATGATTTTACATAAAGTAATAATTCCTTAACCCTTTTATGCATGAATTATTAAATCTCAAATAGTTTGATTTTTTATTTTAATTTTTACTTTCAGCAAGTTAAAGTCATGATAATTTTTTATGTTTGTAATTTAGTCGAACTTGATGAGGATCCACGAACACGTCTTCAAAAAAAATTAAGAGTAAATTTAAAAAAAAAATCTGAAGTATATATATATGTTTGCAGTAATCAAACTATTTACCTTTGACTTACACCAAAATTTTAAATTAAATGTATATTTTTTGGGCATTTTGTGCCTTTATTGATAGGAGAGAGACAGTGGATAGGCTTGTGAAAGGGGGAGAGAGAGTACGGGAAGACACTCTGCAAACAGGTCACAGGCTGGATTCAAACCTGGACCGGCAGAAGCAAGTACATGGGGTGCTAACCACTACGCCAAACCAGCACCCCCAAAATTTTAAATTAAAAATACAAAATTATGTGAAATCTGAAGACAGAAAGCTTACCAAGTTTGTCCTTTGTTGGCTGTTTTGGATTTATGATGCAATATCTCAATATGGAAAAGATATACAAATATGATATTTTTATGAAATTTAAGACACAGGTTTGGGAATTTTCCACCAAGTAGTTGGACATGGTACTGCAACCTAAAGGGTTTATTTATTTATTCCAAATGTTTGTCTACTGTAGTAACCACCATGCATGAAAGGGTTAAAATCAAGTTGTTGCTAACCAATGGCATATCCGTAACTGACAATCCCCGTATGAAAGACTTTGCTCTCAGATCACGTTTGGGAGCACATGCTGAGTCACCATTCATTGTTCGTGACAACTCGCCTGCATCACCAATGTTAACCATGCCTCATTCATAAAGGGTTATGTGCAATGAAGAGTGCAAGGGTGCAAACTCTACGGAAAAGGACCCCAACTGATTTCAACTGTGTCACCAACTGCTGTAAAAGGGGGAAGCGTCCAAGGAAGCCAACTTGCATTCCCCCAGCAACCTCCGGTCCCCAGCTCGAGCAGTTAGGGAATGAGCTCCATTTTTGCTTTCATCAAATTATGTTTTGTTAAAAAAAAGTGGTATGGTGTCAATAAACTGGGTTAAAATTATGCAAATAATTTAAATTTGCTATGCATGGTGAGAGCTGGAGTTAATGACAAAGGAAAAAAGTTATTTTGTTGTTTTTTGTTATTTCTAAATGTATATTATATCCTAAAATGACCTTTAAAGTGAAAGACTGATTCTTTTTAAGGAGTTCTGAGGGTCAATCGCATGCATGGGAACGCCATATTTCCTTTTTTTTCTTGATGCTAGATTATATGGAGGGGAGGTTAAGAATAATCTAAATGTTATTTTTTTTAAAGACACAAAAAACAGTAGCATCCTGTATTGCAGTCCCCAAACTGAAGTCCTTCCATAACAATTTGACCATTTTTATTGTTCTTAAGCTTAGTTATCCTGTTCAAACTCAATATTCATGTAGGATTTCCGCATCCAAAAACCATAACAGTAGCTTATTTAATCCCATTTCATGATAGTGTTATTGATCTTTTCAACAGCCCCATCCAAAAATTTGATCCAATCTGATAGCTAGTCCTGTGATAAGATAGCTTTGAACCCGTTACCCTCTAAGTTTGTTCAAAATCTCTACAAATAGTCTCAGATTTATCAACAAGGAGCTGAAAAATCCTAACAATCCCATCCTCAGCGGCTCAGCCCTCCTACCTGTCTGCAACTTTATCGCTCTGAAATCCAAACTTGGCTTGGCTCTTCCTCCTTTGGCTCCGTCTCATCTACTGAGACCCCAGACGACTTTTCCATCAATAAATGTTACCACTGGCGCTTATCACCACTAATAATTAACAGTAAATTATGATAAAGTCCTGGCTTCACACCGCTGCTGTCAGCCCGCCTTTATCCTTGACCATTGTTCTTACTGATATCTGTAACCTGCAACATTCATTGGAGGGTTCCCCACCCCCACCCTGCTCTGGATATACTGTACCAATGGGCAGGACAAGGAGGAGGATGTGGACAGGACAGACAGGGCAGGTCATTGTTATGAAGTGGAAATCAAGTAGCTTTCAGGATGCTGCTAAAGGTCGCCAGCAGCATTTAAGGGTAAAAATAGTTCCTTAGGAGCAAATCTACACGAGGGAAGTTTAATCAACAGTAAGTTATGTTAATGCACAACAAGGGACACGTTAACATGAAATCCTAAAACTTTCTTACTTGTTAAAGTTTTGCCAACTCATAAAAGGAAGAAAAACGAAAGCTAACAGGCAGGAAGTGTGGTTTGGATACAGAGCAACACCAAACTGCTGACAAGAGTGAGTGTATGTTTGCGTCAGTGTGTAGGCTTCTCTGACCTTTATCAGCATGTCTGCTCAGGATAACGGGGACGTGATTCTTTAGGTTGCTGCTGGCAGGGTCAGGTAAGGCTTTGGCTATATGTGTTTGCGTGTTAATAAAGATTAGCGGATCCAGGACTGCAGACACATAGTACAAACCCTTCTAATCTATGCTTTCATTATTGGTTCTCTATTTATCCTGTCGACACAAGTAAAGTTTTTAAGAACATCCCATCCCACACAAAAACACAAACATGCACTGTTAAACCCTGTTTTTTAATTTTTCATGATCCTCATGTCCATGATATACAAGTTCTTTTGTCAATGCCTACACAGAAGCAGTTTCATCATGATATCTGACTGGTCTGACCAGTGTTACTGTTTAATTGTGGCCATGTTAACAGGTTTTAACTGGTGTTATCAGTAGGGCCCGATTGATACATCGGCAGGCCGATATAATCGGCCGATTATAGCCCTTTTGAAAGTATTCAACATTGGCCAAAGTTTTGCCGACGTAATGCCGATATATTCTTAATTTCTCATGAAACAGTACACGCTGTTCGGTGTCATAGCAACACAGAGTGATGCCGTTAAAAATGATGACGCGCGTTGATGGCATCTCTGACGCTGATGCTGTGCATGGATGACTCGTCTACACTCACACAGAGTTTTTCTTTTTTTTTTTTTTTTTTAAGTATATTTTTTGGGCATATTGTGCCTTTATTGATAGGAGAGAGACAGTGGATAGGCTTGTGAAAGGGGGAGAGAGAGCAGGGGAAGACACTCTGCAAACTGGTCACAGGCGGGACTGGAACAAGGACCTTTGTCCCTTTGCTGGTCCCAACCACACAGCTTTGTGATTTATTTAACTTCTGTCCGCCTATATCCGTGTATAAAAGTGAAAAGTGACAGTGAATTTACGAGGTTTGGACACGGCCTTGCGGAAAATAGATGTGAAGCGAATCTACAGCGCCTTGGCGCGCCCTGGCTCTCACCAACGCAGCGCTGCGCGTAGGTGAAGCTTACTGTGGAGCACTTCAGTCCCATTGTAGTCTATCAGGCAAATTCCCCTGCACGTGCTGTTGGAGAACTGTTGATGTCAGAGCTGCTGCAGCAGGTAACAACAAGGAAGGACACAGAGACAGAGACACACAGTTCAAGCAGCAAAAAGCTTTTTTAAAAAAGTAACGCATCACTTACTTTACCTGGTAACTAATTACATTTATGAAGGAGTAATTCCGTTAGTAATTCAATTTTTTTGGGGGGAAAGTAACTAGTAACTATAACTAATTACTTTTTTGAAGTAATGTGCCCAACACTGGTAGCTGGGGACTTTAATTAGCCTCTTTAAATAAGTTTGTGAAATATCCTCCTGAGACCCGACAATTCATTTTTGTGCACTGTAGTACACATTTGTTTTTCCTTGATTTCTCTGAGAGTTTAAAAATCACTCAGTTGAGTCCTGATGTTCCTTACAGAGGACAACCAAAGCTTTCCAATGATGCATCATGTGTAGGGGTGTGGCTATGACAAGTTTCTTTTTCCTGTCTTTTCAAAATGGCATCCATCTCAACAAGCACATTTTATGGGAAGAGCAAAGGCAAGCATGATATTTATATCTAAATTGTTTTTCAACGCAATACTTTGATGGTTTATGATAATTTAACATCTAAGGAGCATTTTGAGTGAGTTTTTAGAGCTGAAATTTTTTTTTTTCAGGGAGAAAATTACTAATTAATTCATGTGTACTGTAGTGCACATCAGGATTTACTTCATGTTTGTTTCATATTTGTTTAGTAGACAGCTCTATGACAGAGTGTGAGAGGATTCTTACCAGAATCATTGAGGGAGATTCAGAAACCAAACCCAAAACAAGTTGGCACGTTGTGTAAATTGTAAATAAAAACAGAATACAATGATTTGCAAATCCTTTTCAACTTATATTCAATTGAATACACTGCAAAGACAAGATATTTAATGTTCGAACTGAGAAACTTTATTTTCTTTTGCAAATAATCATCAACTTAGAATTTAATGGCAGCAACACGTTGCAAAAAAGTTGGCACAGGGGCATTTTTACCACTGTGTTACATCGCCTTTCCTTTTAACAACACACAGTAAACGTTTGGGAACTGAGGAGACCAATTTTTGAAGCTTTTCGGCTGCAATTCTTTCCCATTCTTGCTTGATGTACAGCTTAAGTTGTTCAACAGTCCGGGGTCTCTGTTGTTGTATTTTACGCTTCATAATGCGCCACACATTTTCAATGGGGGACAGGTCTGGACTACAGGCAGGCCAGTCTAGTACCCGCACTCTTTTACTACGAAGCCACGCTGCTGTAACACGTGCAGAATGTGGCTTGGCATTGTCTTGCTGAAATAAGCAGGGGCGTCCATGAAAAAGACGTTGCTTTGATGGCAACATATGTTGCTCCAAAACCTGTATGTACCTTTCAGCATTAATGGTGCCTTCACAGATGTGTAAGTTACCCATGCCTTGGGCACTAATACACCCCCATACCATCACAGATGCTGGCCTTTGAACTTTGCGCCTATAACAGTCCGGATGGTTCTTTTCCTCTTTGGTCCGGAGGACACGACGACCACAGTTTCCAAAAACATTTTGAAATGTGGACTCATCAGACCACAGAACACTTTTCCACTTTGCATCAGTCCATCTTAGATGAGCTCGCCCAGCGGCCCGGTGTTTCTGGGTGTTGTTGATAAATGGCTTTGGCTTTGCATAGTAGAGTTTTAACTTGCACTTACAGATGTAGACGAACTGTAGTTACTGACAGTGGTTTTCTGAAGTGTTCCTGAGCCCATGTGGTGATATCCTTTACACAGTGATGCCGGTTTGTGATGCAGTACCGCCTGAGGGATCGAAGATCACGGGCAGTCAATGTTGGTTTTGGGCCTTGCCGCTTACGTGCAGTAATTTCTCCAGATTCTCTGAACCTTTTGATGATATTACGGACTGTAGATGATGAAATCCCTAAATTCCTTGCAATAGCTGGTTGAGAAATGTTGTTCTTAAACTGTTGGACAGTTTGCTCACGCATTTGTTCACAAAGTGGTGACCCTCGCCCCATCCTTGTTTGTGAATGACTGAGCATTTCAGGGAAGCTTCTTTTATACCCAATCATGGCACCCACCTGTTCCCAATTTGCCTGTTCACCCGTGGAATGTTCCAAATAAGTGTTTGTTGAGCATTCCTCAACTTTCTCAGTCTTTTTTGACACTTGTGCCAGCTTTTTTGAAACATGTTGCAGGTATCAAATTCCAAATGAGCTAATATTTGCAAAAAATAACAAAGTTTACCAGTTTGAACGTTAAGTATCTTGTCTTTGCTGTGTATTCAATTGAATATAAGTTGAAAGGGATTTGGAAATCATTGTATTCTGTTTTTATTTACAATTTACACAACGTGCCAACTTCACTGGTTTTGGGTATCGTAGATCTTTCTGAAGAGGAGAGTGAAGGAAGAATAGGTGAGACAGGAGAGGATGATGCAGATGAGATCACCCAATGTTACTCTTGTGTTTTGAGTTGTTAATGTTGGATAAAGCCGTTTTTGAGATCGATGCTGTGTTTTGCAATTGTGTTTATATATTTTTGAGAGAAGCTGGTACTCCATTTTACTGGAAGATTCCAGCAGAGCTATCTGTTTTCATAATCCTACTTTCAAAGTCTGTATTGAAGCTTCTCCATAGCTGGCTTTATCTGGTTAATGTTTTATGAATTATATCATTGAAGTCCGGTTGTGCCCTACAGTGCACATGTTGTAAAATTTAAATAAAGTTAACTTTAGAAAAAAATATCTATGAAACATGTTATTTACTGTCCCAACACTTGATTTAGCAAGAGAAAATCAAAATTACAACACTTTTTTTTTCCTGGGTCTCAGGAGGATATGTGCATATTTTGATTTCCTCACGCACATTACTTCAAGTTTAAAATAAAAATGTGGTTCTACCTGAACTAAAACCTGCTTCTGATAAATGAATTGTGACTGAAAGGCAAATGTGACAAAGAGTTAATAAACAATCCATAAATTTACATTTTTTTAAAGGTAAGCTGATCACGCTGACCCGACCAGAAGGCTAAGGAATAGCATTTATAGATAACCTATTTTGATGCTATAAAACACATCTTAACATGTGTATTTCGATCAGGAATATATCTAAAAGTGGGACTTTTTTGCAATTGATTAGAAACTCCTCACAGTCCCTTTAAGAAGACTCAGGAAGAAAAACGAGAGTAGACTGAAACAGCTGCTGCACAGCAGTCAGTGTGTGGATCGACTGTTTACAGGACGGCTCAAAAGAGGAAAAACAACCACTGCTCAGAAAGATGATGTGTCAGTCTTTCCAGGGATTATGACCACCTTTTTTCTTTGGATACATGAGGAGACTTGTATAACCACCCAGTACACTCAGCAGAGATGTCTATTAAGGCTGTCAATTTTCCTTAAAATTAAACTCAAATATTCATGCAAATAACTGAAGATACTCTGTTATTTGGCCCCACCAGCAAATGATGGAGACTCTCTTATGCACCCTTTCAGTAGAGACCCTCCCCAAAAAAACACGTTCATGCAGGGTTGAACTCTTGATGAAGTGCCGCTGCTCTCAGCTGTATAACTTGGGTGAAAGCCAACAGTTGAGCTCGCTAGTTTGATGTGGAGGACAATTGAGTAAGCTGCTTTGCACAGAACCGACACAGCCCAGTCTTTAATTTTCAGTTTGCCATCAATGCTGTTAATGTCCGTCTAAAATGGCATTCATTGTTTATGTGGAACTAATCAGCTGGTCTCTGAACACTATCAGCCAAGCGGGTAAAGGAGAATCCACCAGTCCTAGAGGTACGTTTCCTGCCGGCTACATGACGGACTTCTGGGATAAGTGGAGGATCGTGTGTCTGTTGATTCTATCCATGGAGGAGGATGCCTACATAATTTGTTTATGATAACAGGTTTCTTGCTGTTTGGAGTTGGCAGTGTCCTCATTGATCACAAAGTTGGGAAGATGCTGGCAACACTTTTGGCACTTGAGAAGCTGCCCATCAATACTGAAGGAATGTGCAGGGCTGTCATCACCTAGACTCAAGTCTGTGAGCTCAATCACAAGCTTGATGCGATTGTTGAACTGGTTCACAAGCAGAATAGCACCATAGAGAGACTGACAGGCCTTTTTTTCTCCTCCTTTCCCCTGATGTCTCCCTTTCCTATCTAAGAAACAGGACACTGCTCTGCTGGTGACCTGACAGTCTTCCATATCCTGTCTCCCCATGCATGTGACTGTCTCTGTGTGTTCTTGGATGGGTTGAACTGTAAAGAAACACTTTCTTGCTCTGTACTTGTGACATGTGCAATGACAAGAAAGACTGATTCTGGTTCTGGTTCTGGTTCTGATGGTCAAACGCCCACTGTTGGATGAAATGGTCCACAGTATCCACAATATTTCCTCAAATTCGACCGGTTATTAATAAATAAAGTGACAGCCCTAATGTCTGCTGATGGAGATTTAGCAGTTTTGGGGGATGAATGGCAGAAACCTTAATTGAAACTAGAGGACATGGGAACATCCAGGTTACCTGTTAATGTAGGTGTATAGATTTTGGACTCATGTTGACAAATTTTGTGAAATACTCGTGTGTCTTGTTCAAAATACAGATAGGATAGCAGTGGCTGGTGTGTGTTTATCCAGGGGTGTAGAATTGGGTAGGGACGCTAGAGACACGTCTCTGTCAATATTATGCCACTACCCAGTGCTGCACCTCCCTATATGCAAAAATGCACTGTTTGTAGGGCCCCATTCTGCGCAAGAGGACGCATTTTCCTATGTCAGATGCAGCCACGATCTACTCTGTGGACTACAGAGCGGACTGTTTTCCATTTAAAGTGTGGTTGTTGAACATCTGATCTAAATGCCTCCCGAAGCGCTTGCCATCTTTGAGCATGCGCACTTCCGTGTGCCAGTCAGTGTAAAGACGCAGACAGATGTGCGTCGCTAGGACAGTAAAGTATCATCAATCACTTTGTGTGATTTCATTATTCAAACGGTGTCTTGATAGCTCATGCACCCTGTTTAATGTGAACATAAAGACTAAAAAATGACGAGTCAGCCTTTTGATGAATCAAAACTCAACATTCTTCATCAGTCCAGCTCTGATCCTCAGTTTCACTCACTCACTGATTTCTAAATCATAAATTCATCCTGAGTTATCCTCCATCACGTATTGTCCATGATGCAAAAACAGTCTTTTGATAGATCAAGTGCCTAATACAATCTACTAGTGCATCAGTTCTCAACCTGTGGGTGGAGGCCCTTAAGTGGGTCTCAGAGCTGTTTTCAGTGGACAGTGTATAAATCAGGTAAAAATGTGATAAAAATGTCTTCAGCAGACAAACATCCATCGGAGTATGTCAGAGTTTACCCACTCGAATAAACCAGGCAACACCACTGAGAGATGGGTATGCATGTTGTTGAAGTAAAAAAGAAAAACTTTGAGAGGACAATTCTGTCTAGATGTGGACTGGACATCAAATGTTCCTACTGCCCTGATAATATTGTTTTAATGTCTAGTTAACAGCATATACATTAATCTCTGTTGAAAAAGGAGGGGTTAATAGCTTACCAGTTGGTGATGGTTTGTTGGCCCAGGCTTATAAAAGGCTCCCCATCAATCTGATTTTGTGCGCTCCAAAGTGCTCCAAAATTAAATTCTGGAGCACTTTCATGTCCTCACCAATGTCAAAATCCAACCTACGCCCTTGTGTATATCTGCCGTATGTTACTCTCGTCATGCAGATCCTCATTGCTGCAATGAATGTGTGTGTGTGTGTGTGTGTGTGTGTGTGTGTATATATATATACATACTCAACAAAAATATAAACGCAACACTTTTGTTTTTGCTCCCATTTTTCATGAGATGGACTCAAAGATCTAAAATTCATTCCAGATACACAATATTACCATTTCTCTCGAACATTGTTCACAAATCTGTCTAAATGTGTGATAGTGAGCACTTCTACTTTGCTGAGATAATCCATCCCACCTCACAGGTGTGCCACATCAAGATGCTGATCTGACACCACGATTAGTGCACAGGTGTGCCTTAGACTGTCCACAATAAAAGGCCACCCTGAAATGTGCATTTTTTTTTTTGCTTTATTGGGGGTCTGGGGACTCAGAACCAGTCAGTATCTGGTGTGACCACCATTTGCCTCATGCAGTGCAACACATTTTCTTCACATAGAGTTTATCAGATTGTCAATTGTGGCCTGTGGAATGTTGGTCCACTCCTCTTCAATGGCTGTGCAAAGTTGCTGGATATTAGTGGGAACTGGTACATGCTGTCGTATACGCCGGTCAAGCACATCCCAAACATGCTCAATGGGTGACATGTCCGGTGAGTATGCTGGCCATGCAAGAACTGGGACATTTTCAGCTCCCAAGAATTGTGTACAGATCCTTGCAACATGGGGCCGTGCATTATCTTGCTGAAACATGAGGTGATGTTCATGGATGTATGGCACAACAATGGGCCTCAGGATCTCATCACGTGCATTCAAAATGCCATCAATAAAATGCACCTGTGTTCTTCGTCCATAACAGATGCCTGTCCATACCATAACCCCACCACCACCATGGGCCACTCGATCCACAACATTGACATCAGCAAAGCGCTCACCCACACGACGCCACACACACTGTCTGCCATCTGCCCTGAACAATGTAAACCAGAGATTCATCCGTGAAGAGAACACCTCTCCAACGTGCCAGACGCCATCGAATGTGAGCATTTACCCACTCAAGTCTGTTACGGCGACGATCTGGAGTCAGGAGACCCCGATGAGGACGACCAGCATGCAGTTGAGCTTCCCTGAGACGGTTTCTGACAGTTTGTGCAGAAATTCTTTGGTTATGCAAACCAATTGTTTTAGCAGCTGTCTGACTGGCTGGTCTCAGACAATCTTGGAGGTGAACCTGCTGGATGTGGAGGTCCTGGGCTGGTGTGGTTACACGTGGTCTGCGGTTGTGAGGCCGGTTGGATGTACTGCCATATTCTCTGAAACGCCTTTGGAGACGGCTTATGGTGGAGAAATGAACATTCAATGCACGGGCAACAGATCTGGTTGACATTCCTGCTGTCAGCATGCCAATTGCACGCTCCCTCAATGCTTGCGACATCTGTGGCATTTTGCTGTGAGACAAAACTGCACATTTCAGAGTGGCCTTTTATTGTGGGCAGTATAAGGCACACCTGTGCACTAATCATGATGTCAGATCAGCATCTTGATGTGGCACACCTGTGAGGTGGGATGGATTATCTCAGCAAAGCAGAAGTGCTCACTATCAAACATTTAGACAGATTTGTGAACAACATTTGAAAGAAATGGTAATATTGTTTATCTGGAATGAATTTTAGATCTTTGAGTCCATCTCATGAAAAATGGGAGCAAAAACAAAAGTGTTGCGTTTATATTTTTGTTGAGTGTATGTATGTATATAATTATTTATATATGTGTATATTTTATATATTTTATATATATATATATATATATATAATATTTTTATATATATATATGTATATTTATATGTATGTGTGTGTATGTATATATATATATGTGTATATATATATAGATGTGTATATATATGTGTGTATATACATATATATATATATATATATGTATATATATATATATATATATATATATATATATATATATATATACATATATGTATTGGGGTGAAACGAAATTTCGTGCCAAGAAATTTCGCGAAATAAAAAATGACGAAATAAAATTCAAAGACGCTCGAAATAAAACGATGAAGATAAATCGGTTGTGTGGAGCTGTTTTGGCTTCTCATGTAAAAGAAGAGAGAACGGTGAGAAGATTGTTGACAAAACAACAACCGTGTGCAAAATATACCGCTACAGTTCGCCGTATACTGCAGCAAGTACAACTACCAACTACCAACTACTTTGAACTGCAGACAGGCAGCGGGAGTATTGTGACGTCCGTTGGACATAAAAATTAAGGTGACTCCGGCTTGCGAATACCTGCTTTTATTAAAAGTAACAATATGTAACTTTAACACCTTATCTTAACTGTTTTCAAGGCCTTCTAACAGTGGAGAGTCAGTAAATAATGCAAATAGTCACTCCCTCTCTCCCCCTGTGCAGCCGTGACAGCTTCACTGGCGCTCTGTAACTCTTGGGCGCGAGTCAGTTTACTGTCAGAAAGCGGTTCAACTGCTGTACGGCTCCGGAGGAGTTCAGCTTATGGCCGATCTAAACAGAGGATCACAGACGCGTGTGTCCTGTTTTTTATGAAAGCTGAGGCTATGATATGAAAGAGGACTGTGACGGATGAGGACTGGGAAAGAAAGAGGAGGAAAAAACGAGTAAAAAGCCAGACCAGAGAGAAGATTGGACGGACTTTTAGCGATGTTTTGAACTACATGAATCAACTGGCTGAAGTCAGACTGTGAGCTCTTCTGCTGCTGTGAGAGGGTGAGTAAAGAAGTCTTTATATGTTTGTTACTTGATTTGAGCTGCTGGGGTTTTATTCTGTCACTTTAATGATCAAAGAAATAAGAAAGAAATACGCCCTTACTGTAACGAGGCTCGGTCGTTACTGTTAGCACGTGTGTTAGCCTCACATGCTGTTGTTATGAGTTACGATCGATTAGATTTAGAATCTGATATTATTATGATTAGTACAGCAGTGATGCTGAGTGTTGAACACTTCAGAGGCTGTCAACCAACAATCAGATGATCTGAAGTTAGCTCATGTCCTATTGTTCTGTAATATTGGAGATGATTACATAGAAAACGTTTTGTCCAGATGTATGAGATGACGATTATATATCCTGTCCAGTTCACTGACCTCAGTATTTATTTCAGGTAACAGCTCAGGTGATCAGCATCAGCTTCAGACAGGAGACACTAACACCACCACAGGAGTCAGAAAACAGGAGGTATGTTTTCTCAAATGTCTGCAGGGCTCAAAGTTTATGATTATAGTTTCACTATTTACTGTCATTAATGAACCTTTGTGTGCTTGATCCATCCAAATAGTTAAAAAAGAACTGTGTGAAGGTTATTATTAGTATTATTATTATTGTCAGTCTGTATTAAATGATTATTAGGTACAATGCAGTGTGCTTCTGTAAACCTGTAAATCAAATAGTGTGATAAATATTGTATTTTATTTCTGATCTCTCTTCTATACCTGCCATATTTACAGTAACAATGTGCCTTTTTTTGGGGGGGGGGGGGATTCATAAAGATTTTATTCTTTCATGGTGAAATAACAAACAGGTTTACTCATTGCAATCCATCTAATCTTCATACACAACAAAATGTACTCGAAATACTTGGTATTTGACAACTACAAACTAAACAGATGTGAAATAAATAACTGTGAAATACATTTCTTTTCTTTTTCAAGGTATCAACAGAACTGCAATCAAAACTATCCCAGAGCTGGAGTTTATAGGATTTTAAAGACACAGAAGAACACAGTCACATCAGGACCTTCAGAAAGCCGTTATTCTGATGATGATTCAAAATGGACCGAGCCTTCAATGATCCAGAAACCTGCTGCCAGTTCTTTCATTTCCACTTCAGCTCTTTCTCTGTATAATACAGTAAATAAGGGGGAGATTTGGGGCAGTTTTATTTTACAAGTTAGCAAACACTGAAGTATTTACACAAGAGAATATTCTTCAATCATGTCTGATATCCCGCATATTTACTCTGAATAAAAACATTTCTACATGCTTCTATAAGTTGATATTCAGTGTTGTAGCACTTTTTCTCTTGCCTTTTAGGCATTTTTATATTTTCCAATTCGATCTTTATCTCTGTTGTATTATTTTAGCCCTACACTCAGTTTTACTATCGCCTATTTTTTTCTGTATTTGTTCTAATTGTATAATGGTAAGTAGTTTTGTTTTGTATTTCAGCAAACACCACGACATAACCCAGATTTCCTAATAACTCGATATTCAACGTCCTGAACCAACCTGCTCCCAAGATTTGAACTGCCTTTTGTGAACAAATAAAGTTTTTTTGTTATTGAAATGAGTAGGTCTGCAGTTTATATGACATATACTTTATTAATGTTAATAAAATGAGTTACACAGTATAATATTTGTGAGTTTTGCACATCATAACATAAAACACATTAGAAGGCCTCCTCTGGTCTGCTGGATCTCTTTGCTGCTCCTCCAGACCTCCACATCTCTGATTCTTCTTCTCTTCTCAGGGGTCTGAACTGGAGGCTCAGTCCTGTGTCTAACATACACATGGAAGCAGAAAATTACACAAATGAACAGACGTAGCGTTACAGCGTAACTTTTTGCCTAATGCCCACTGTCTAACTCGTACGTGTTAAAGTTTTTCACAGCTGATGGAGTTTATTCTTTACGTCTTTCATAAACAGTAGATGATGGTCTAGCTCAGCTGTGTCAGCACTCTGCTCGGTCATTATCAGCGTTTTCTTCGTCTCATATTTAGCAGCTTTGCAGAGAGCAGAGAGTCATCCTACCAAAGTCATGTCTCAGAGGGCCTCAACTTAGTTTACAAAGTTTGTAACACGTAAAGTTTTCTCTATTAGCGGGTAACAAACGAGTCCCTCCTGGGTCGCCATTATACATCAGCCATTATCCCCAGGCTAAAAGCTGCGGGCAAACTTACACAATACACATGCAAACGCTGAGCTAACTACTGACTGCTAATGCTTGAAAAACGATATATTAGGAAAGAAACATGCTCATACTGTACCTTATCAGTCCACATGGTTTATATGTCTCTCTGGAGGTCCTTTCGGCTCGCTGCTCCTTTCTCTTCATGTAAACAAATGCACGCTGTTGTGCGGCGCTGGGTTTTACGACAGTGCAGTTACACCAACGACCACAGAGGGAGCTAGAGAGCAGAATAAATGGAATCCTACATATTGGGCCTTTAACAGTCATTGTGGGCTGTGACCACGCCAACTATAATTTTAATTCACGAACAAAACAGTGAGTAGTAATCTCTACACCTCCTGCTCACGGCTCTCCCCCTCCACGCTAACACACACACACGCACACACTATGGCTGTGTCCGAAATGGCATACTAACATACTACATACTACAAACCCATTGTGTATATACTGTATACTACATACTATAAGTATGATTAGAATGCCAACCGTTCACACTGTAGTATACTACTAAGTTTCCCATGATGCATTTCAAACCTCTGACGATAAAAATCAGTAGCACACCAGGCTATCAAATATCTCTGTTGATTCACCTCATTTGAAAGTTCAAAGAGCATTTTAGGCGAGAAAGTCACCACGTAGAATACCAAAATGTGGTCATTTGAGCCATAAAACGCACGGATACAAATTTCATTTCGACGTTTCGGACATTCCGCTATGCCGCTATTATGCTATCGACGAAACTTCCGGTCGGCTCCAAAACAAGAGCCCATTTACAAAAGCGTTAAAGATCTAAAGGGAGATCATAAAAGATGCATTTATTTTGAAAATGGGAAGTTTGTTAGTCGCCGATTTTTAGCTGAATGCCGGTCGGTCGTGTATGGCGCAATGCATTATGGGGCTCGCAATGCATTGTGGGGCGGTTGAGTGTGAGTAGTATGCCCACCTCGCATACTTAACATTTTTTCCGATATAGTATACATCCGGGTATTTCTCGCACACTCAATCTTTTCATACTATCCAGTGTGAACACACTACATACTCATTTTCACGTCACACTTAGTATGAGTAGTACGTTAGTATGCCATTTCGGACACAGCCTATAACTCCCCCCTTCTGAACTCTGACCCGCTCGCCCCGCCTTCCTGGTCCATTCACTGACCGTCAGTTCATAGGAAACATTAAAATCCACACTGAACACATAACAAACTGTAGAACTGCTCCACTAGGTTTGTGTAAGTCTGCATAAAAAACAATATCTGATTTTTGCATCTACTGTTGAGTTGACAGAATTTGATCATACTTGAAGATCAGAAGTATATGCACTGTTATAGGCTAAATATTATAGTTCACAGTTCAGACATTTGTAGGTCTAAACTGCAGCTCTGAGGACTGCTATTTGTTTTCCTTTTCATTCAAGAATGTAGTTATCCTGATTGTTACAACAAAGCACTTTTTATTGAGATTTTATGTTTGTATTTGCACTGTCGTCTAAATAAGGGGAAAAAACTACAGCTTATTTTTTTTTCAAAGAGCATTTATTTTGTACTGATGCAGCAATATTTTTTGTATGGTATTTTTTTGCATGAGGAAGAAAATAAAGAAAATTAGATTTTTGCATAACTTCCTACTGTTGGGGATTTTCCTTAATCTTTATTTCGTATCGTGAGTATTTCGCATCGTGAGCCCTGTTTCGTATTTTGTATTGTTTCGTGAGTTGGTCATTTTGTTACACCCCCTAATATATATATATATATATACATATGTATATATATACATATATATATATATATATATATATATATATATATATATATATATATATATATATAGACACACACACACACACACACACACACACACACACACACACACATATATATGTATGTATATATATATATATATATATATATACATACACACATATATATACACATATTATTATAGACATTATATAGATGTTTATACATATATTATATAGATGTATATATTAATAATATATATTTATTTATACATGTATGAAATTTTCCTGTGAACAACAGTATATACATTGTGTTTGTGTGCTGTAATAGCTGAACTTTTTGACTCGATCATTGCCAAATCTGATTGTTGTAAATCTGCTGTATTTTTACAGCCTCTTTACTGTGGGTGTAGCCTGATGGGGGGAGCTGTCCTGCTCAGTGGATATGAAACTTTAGAATGGGAAATGTACCTTAATAAAGTGGTATGATGTAAAGGTGCGTCAGAGATCGGATGTTTTCTGCCAGCCTTTGTACCACCACAGTAGTAAAACATAATGAATAAACTTTGATATAATGCTGATCAGTGCAAGGTCAGACAGCAGACACGTGGCATCAATTGCTTTTTATCAATCAATAAAAATGACAGAGATAAATGTGCATTGAAAATATGTTTACCTAAAGGGAAATTTCCACTTTCACACAGAAACACTGAATAAATATCAATATCATTTTTTTGTTCACTCATCAGGTTCAGTTGCAACCTAAATAGGTAAACTAAAGCCGGGTAGGCCAATGAAGATTTTAAAATCTAAACTGACTTTAAAGCTGTGATACTCCTCACACATGAGGACAGATAATGACTGCTTGAATAGTTACGTGCTTATGATGGGTGGTGTGCAATGAGATGATTTGTACAGCCTAACAATCTCCGACAGAAGGTTTTATGGCTTCCAAAAGCTGCGTTCATACCAAATGCGACTTGGCGACTGAAATCACATCGCCTGTCCATAAATACCTCATTTTGGTTACTGTCGCTCAGTGACATCATGTCTGCTTGAGTTTTACCACAATCATATTATATATCATATAATAGGATGTATTACCTGACATAATTCCAACTTTATCCTTCTCACTCACTTACCAACCACAAAACACTGCAGCTGTGAGTTCTCTGTGGTCCCATTTAGGCAGAACTAATATACTCACTAACTGAATCACCTTGAAGTTGTAATTGGCCCTTTAAAATGGCAGATTAAAATCACAGTAATTTCTTGGCACATCATTTAGGTAAAACTTCGAAGTCAACATGTTCTAATAAAGGCCATTAGGGCTCTAGTATATGACCAGAACAAAGGGTTTTGGCTTGTAGCTCAGGTGTCTTCTCTGATTTCCACCAGATGAATGTGTCATTTACATGCCCTCTGCTCATACTGTTGAAATAGTAAATAGTCTGACACTTCTGTGTGTGCCCAGGGGTGTGTGTATGAAAATGAGGAGTGGTCAGGCACAAAGCTGCCGTGTTTCTA
Source organism: Scarus forsteni (assembly GCA_036419115.1). Classification (NCBI taxonomy): domain Eukaryota; kingdom Metazoa; phylum Chordata; class Actinopteri; order Labriformes; family Labridae; genus Scarus; species Scarus forsteni. The sequence goes on from JAZDUH010000341.1 coordinate 38,133,027, forward strand.
ACTTGAGGGTACAGAAGCTGACTGAGAGTATGCAGTCTGAATAGGGCCAGTTGTGTTTACTTGTGGTTCATCAAATGAGCTGACTTAAAAATTGGTCCACATGATTCAGAATAAAAGCATTTGGTGAGCCAAAGTTTGCACTGATTTTATATTTGAGGTTGTATCTCACTTGCACGCTTTGTACATGTTTTTTTCTTTTCTGGATGACATTGTTTCACTTTAAACAGTATTATAGCATGCAGAAATGGTCAATTATGTTTGTAAACTGACCATGAACCTGTCATTTGTTTTCAAGCAGGTTGGATTTGCCATGATTTGTGTCTTCTATAGATGTTTTGCAAATGCTTTTAACTCTTTTGCTCTTTTCCTCACACTGAAACTGGCTGTTGCTTTGCTATCAATTTGACCAGCGTGATAAGGCTAATATTTGTACTCACAACCACAGAAGGTGTGGAAGATCAAACTAAAAACACACAGGTGGAAGGTCAAACTAAAAACACATATTCTTGCTCTCCAAGAAGTTTTTATTCACTTGGCACAATCAGGTCCAGTCCTGAGGTTCAGTCCTCTCTCGAACCAAACTTGTTGAGGTCATTAAATGTATAGGTGCTGGCACATCTTGCAGTCTGTCGCCAGCAAGGAGTATTGGGGCATTTTTTTCTGCTCTTTGAGGTCAAACAATTAAGACAGGAGATAGAGGAAAAAGGTGAAATAGAGGAGCAAGCTAAGAAAAATTTGCTTTGTAAATGATAGTTCTTTAAAGTAAGATGAGAAAAAAACGTCATTGTGATTTTGGATCGTATATGTATTACACATTAATGTTTGTTAGTTAATAATCATAATCTATTGCAAAGTCTCTTTCAATTTTATTTTTACCTGAACTCACAGTTAAAACAGTCAATTTGGGAGTGAAACTGATCACATTTTCCTGTCATCGTCTCCTGCCGCTTATCTGTGGTTGGGTCACGGGGGCAGCAGCCTGAGCAGGGGAGCCCAGACTTCCCTTTCCCCAACCACCTCGTCCAGCTCTTCCTGGGGGATCCCGAGGCGTTCCCAGGTCAGCTGGGAGACATAGCTTCTCCAGCCTGTCCTGGGTCTTCCACGGGGCCGTCTACCGGTGAGACATGCCCTGAACACCTCACCAGGGAGGCATCCAGGAGGCATCCTTACCAGATGCCCGAGCCACCTCATGTGGCTCCTCTCAATGCAGAGGAGCAGCGCCTCTACCCCGAGCCCCTCCTGGATTGATGAACTTCTCACCCTATCTCTAAGGGAGAGCCCAGCCACCCTTCAGAGGAAGCCCATTTCGGCCACTTGTAATTGCGAACTTTTTTTCTCAGTCAAGACCCACAGCTCGTGACCGTGTATGAGAATAGGGGTGAAGATCGATTGGTAAATTGAGAGCTTTGCCTTCTGGCTCAGCTCCCTTTTTACCACGACAGACCGAAGCAGAGCCCACATCACTGCTGACGCTGCACTGATCTGCCAGTTGATCTTCAGATCCATCCTTCCTCTGCTCATGAACAAGACCCCGAGGTACTTGAACTCCTCCACTTGGGGCAGGATCTTATCCCAGTCCTGAAGAGGGCAGTCCATCCTCTCCCAGGCGAGGACTATGAACTAGGATTTGGAGGTGCTGATTCTCATCCCAGCCACTTCACACTCAGCTGTGAACCGATCCAGTGAGAGCTGTAGGTCACGGTCTGATGAAGCCAACAGGACCACATCATCTGCAAAAAGCAGTGACCCAATCCTGAGGTCACCAAACCAGAACCCCTCAATGCCCTGACTCCGCCTAGAAATTCTGTCCATAAAAGTAATGAACAGAATCTGTGACATAGGGCAGCCCTGGAGAAGTCCAACCCTCACCGGAAACGACTCAGATGTACTCAGATGCCCCCCCCCCCCCCCCCCCCCCCCAGTCAGATTATTCATCACCAGGTCTCCATTTTCACTGTTCCATCGACGACATTCAACTATACATATCCACCAAATCCATCAGCCCTCAGACTCATTCCGCCCTCCCAAACTGCCTTTCTGACATCAACTCCTGGATGCAAACCAACTTTCTTCAACTTAACTGCACAAAATCCGACATACTCATAATAGGCCCCAATTCCCTCACCTCTACAGCCAAAGACTTCCGCCTCTCTTTCAACAACTCCACCCTCTCGCCCTCACCTTGGAGTCATCTTTGACATCAAACTCACTTTCTACCATCACATCAAAGCAGTCACAAAAACAGCTTTCCATCACCTCAGGAACATTGTCCGCCTTCGCCCTTCTCTCTCTTTTTCGGCAGCTGAAACTCTCATTCACGCCTTCATCACATCACGCATCAATTATTGTAATAGCATCCTGTATGGCACAACCACAAATCTTCTCAACAAACTTTAGTACAACCAAAACTCCGCCACCCGCCTCCTTACCCATACCCATTCTCGGGATCGTATCACCCCTGTCCTTCAGAATCTTCACTGGCTCCCCATTCCATACCGCATCACATTCAAAATCCTCCTACTCACCGATAAAGCACTCCATAACCAGGCCCCCTCTTACCTTAGAGACATGCTCCACCCCTACACCCCCTCCTGTACCCTCCACTCCTCTGTCAAACCTCCTGACTGTCCCTCAGACCAAGCATCGAACCTGGGGGGACGGAGCCTTCTCTGTTGCTGCCCCCTCTCTTTGGAACTCACTCCCACAACACATCCAGGACACCACAGACCTTACCGCCTTCAAGTCCAAATTAAAAACCCACCTGTTTTGCACCACCTTTAACTTATAATTTCTCCAGTATTATCTCATAAACAATATATATTTATTCTTGTTTTCTGCATGCACTTTTTAACTGTTTTTTCTGTTTTGTTGAAGGTTCTCTTGTTGGCTCTGTATTTTCTTGTCACTTTGCTTTCTTTGTATATTGTTTTTAATTTGCACTTTTCTCCTTTCTCCTTGTAAAGCATCTTTGAGTCTCTGTAAAGCACTGTATAAATAAAATGTATTAGTATCATTATTATTATTATTACTGCCAACAATGCAGACCAGGCTCTGGCACCGGTCATACAGGGAACGTCCGGCTCGTATCAGGTCATCTGCTACGCCATACTCCTGGAGCACTCCCCACAGGACCCCATGAGGGACATGGTCGAATACCTTCTCCAGGTCCACAATACACATGTAGACTGGTTGGGCAAACTCCCATGCACCCTCGAACACCCTATGGAGGGTATAGAGCTGGTCCACAGTTCCACGACAAGGACAAAAACCACATTGCTCCTCCTGAATCCCAGGTTCAACAATCTGACGAACCCTCCTCTCCAGTACCCCTGAATAGACCTTACCAGGGAGGCTGAGGAGTGTGGTGATCAGTTGACAGCTCCGCCCCTCTCTTCACCCAACACCCAAGTGTCCAAAGTGTACAAAGTCGACCATTGAATTGTGGCCTAGGGTGTCCTGGTACCAGGTGCACATATGGGCACCCTTATGCTTGAACATTGTGTTTGTTGTGGACAGTCTGTGACGAGCACAGAAGTCAAATAACAGAACACCACTCGGGTTCAGATCGGGGGGGCTGTTTCTCCCAATCACGCCTCTCAAGGTCTCACTGTCATTGCCGTTGTGAGCGTTGAAGTCCCCCAGTAGAACGAGGGAGTCCCCAGAGGGGGCACTCTCCAGCACCCCCTCTAGGGAATCCAAAAAGAGTGATACTCTGAACTGCTGTTTGGTGCATAAGCACAAACAACAGTCAGGTTCCGTCCCCCTCCCGAGGGTGGAGGGAGACTACCCTCTCGTCCACTGGGGTAAACCCCGATGTACAGGCCTCAAGCGTAGAGGCAAGCACTGCCACCCCCGCCCGATGCCTCTCACCATCCGCAACGCCAGAGTGGAAGAGAGTCCAGCCCCTCTCAAGAGGACTGGTTCCAGAGCCCAAGCTATGCATCGAGATGAGTCTGACTATATCTCTCTCTCTAAATCTCTTTTGATTTTGTATTTCTAATACGTTTTAGTTTTGACATATAAAGATGTTGATAAGGTATTGTCCTGTGACATCATTGTTTATCCGCCCCTCTCAGGATCTTTCAGACTGCAAACGTTTGAGCCCTTGGCAACAATGATAACTTTTAATGTGGCCTTCTATGTAATTTTGCTCATTGTTGATCTAAAACAAGTAAAATTGTTAATTTCTAAACCAACAAAAAATGAACGGTGGACCAAGTCCATACCTTCAGACCCCCTTAGACCAACACCCCTGTGTCCTGGGAGTTGGCTGTAATTGAAATGAAAGGTGTCAGCTTTCAGCTAGGCAAAAGTTTAAAGTTCATAGATTGCCTAATTCCACTTTTCAGTCCAGACAGCATTTTTTTTCTTCTTTTTTTTCATATAATGCGGTCCAAACATTATAGAAGATCACAGATAAAAGACAAAACATCTGTAGAAATCGACCTTTGCCTCCTGTTCCTGGGACCTTCTGTTTGTGTCAAAGAATAAAACCTAAGGTGTTGGATTTATTCCCATTTGAACCCCGTGACCTCCTTCCAGAGGAGATAAGATGTGCAGAATTTATGACCTCTTCTAGATCACTTTTTGATACTCACTTTTACATTTTAACTAGCCGCAAACAAATGTCTTTCTTATTTAGACAGTTTTAATTCTGTCTTTCTTACTTTGTTTACAGTTTAAAACCTTTTACCAATTTTTTCCTGTGTTTCTTTATGTTTTGAGCCTCTTATCTTTGCTCTGTCCTACTGGTAGGACACCATGTTCTTATCTTTTTATGTAATGTTTTTATCATGGTTATTACTCTTATTATCCTTTTTAAACCCTGATTGTAAGTACCTTAACTGTCTTCTGCAATTTTTATTACTTTATCCAGTATTCGTCTTATTCTAGCCAACTTTTGTGTTTGCATTTTGTAACTGATTTTTTTCAAGACCATTCTCTGTTAGTCAGATTGTTATCTTCTGTCTGTGTGTTATATCCTGAGTTTTGTATAATTTTATGTATTAAGTCACTTCGAAATCATTTGTCCTTGAATATGCTTTATGACTGAAGTTATGAAAGTTATTTCACTGATTAAGGCTCCTACTTTAATAGATGCATAACAAGAACTATACGACGTACCCAAGGAACTTTTAAGCAAAGTAGCAACTAGATTGATTTTTTTTAACCTGACAACCTGGCAAAAGTAATAAAGTTCACAGGGTTTCTTTGTATTCATTTGAATATTGGGAGCATTTCTTCAGCAGCAGATGGATCAACCTGATTCAGTGTCTGTAATCAGGCAGATCCATCTTGCCAAACTTAAGTCTACGACTACTGAAAACAGTTCTATCTGAGTCCTTGAAAGCAAGAAGAAGCGGAGTTATGTGCAAGACATCAGCATGATGTGACTGCTCGAGCCCAGAAATTAACACATATGCTAACAACTTCAGTAGCAGTTTTATCAGATCAGGACCACATTTCTTTATTAAATGGAAAACAAACATCAGTTCAAACAGTTCTCCATAGTAGGGATATCTTGCTCCACTTCTGACATGATTTGGTGTTCTACGAAGTGGCTCACGTTTGTACCTTACACTGTGGCAGTAGCAGTCACCTTCTATGTTATCTGATTGTCCTGTAATGAATATTATGGACGGAGTGGTTGTCCAATCACCTGCCAGACATTCTTGGAAAGTGTCTGCATATTTTACCACCCATTCTTTGGGCTCTTTTCAGATGGACTTATGAAATATCTTGAATGGTTCACTTGGTGTGTGGTTAATTTCTTCCAAGACTGCCTGAAAAGCTGTGGACTGATTGGACTTCAATTTTCTTCTCCTCTTGAAAACGTTGTTTCATGATCTCTCACGCAGGAGTTCTTTTGTTATACCTGGGTATCTGTGTGAAGAGGGGTTGATCTCTGTTTGTGTCAGGACAAATCTAAATCTGCCGAAGTGCCTCTGAATTCCTTGCGGGACTTGAAGTGCTTTGCTTTATCAGTTGTATTCCTTTTTATGTCATGTATTTTTTAATACCTTTTTCCTATATTGACCCTCGTCTTCTAATAATAAACTTTATGATAAACTGGATTTTTGTCAATATCTGATATTTCTGAACTCATTGTCGCCAATACAATATTTTTCTTCAAGAGCACAAGGTCTTTACTTTTAGAAAGCTAACTTTTTGCTTTCACTGTGACAATCTACTTCAGTAAGTAAAAAATGTAAAACATGAAGAATAACTTATATCTCTTGAAAAAAATAAACTCTTGATTTTTAAATGCACACATGAAGTTATGATAACCCACATGGGTATCAAACCCATTTGTCATGTGAGGGAACTGCCCTACCCTGCCATACGATGGTGCACTAGCCCTGTTGTGCGTCGTTACCGGTGAGCGTGTTCTGAAACTCGCAGGAGCTGCTGACCAAAGGCACGACGTGTGAGTGAGTCAGTGAACCTTGGAATGCAAAGTTATGCAACCCTCATAAATTAATGATTAATTCCTGAACGTTGTTGACAAATCTCTGTTTATTAGTTGAGAGCCTTGTGGGTTGTAAGCAGAAAGAGGAGCCACTTCAACCGCTGAAGATTCAATTGGACTCCGGTAGGAGAAACGCAATATGATAAGAGGCTAAGCATTGCTATTAGCTTGTTGATGTTTTCAGTCTCATTTGAAAATGCTGTTTATGGAGGTACATTAAGAACAGTCGAAGTTACAGGTATGTTGTCAAATGTTTTAACCCTCTGTGTTACTTTTGTATCATTGTAATTTTCAATATCGATAAAAATTTAAAGACCAGTTGAAATATTGCAAGAATTTACATGTTGCACTGTTGGATCTTAAGAAGATTCTAAGTTAGAGCTACAAAATGCAGCAAGAAGAAATGGGAGACAAACAAAATTTGAGGAAGCCATTTATTGCAAATGTAACCCACATAGAAAATACGTTTATGTTGGATTAATTTAACATTTTATTTAACATTTTATTTCACGTTTATTTATTTCTTACGTTCTCCCGGGTCCTTAAACGCACCATTAAGTGACGTAGTTACGTGAGCACGCACGCTGAGCGAGCCTGTGAGCCAATCGCTGCTCCTGTAGCCCTCTTCAACTGTGTGGCAGACAGGCATGGGGAGACGGGCTGCAGGGACGGCTGCAACAGGTACGCGACTCATTAGACGCTGTTTCTCGCATAATAACTCATTGTGTGCGCTTTTAACTCCAGCTATGCGTTGTACACTTTTAGAAGTTGATTCCAACGGATGCGGACGCTGGGTACTCGCTGCGTGACTGTTTGGGAGTGGAATTGGTGAGTCTGTTAATTCATTTTGCTACACGCCGTTAGCACACTGTTAGCGGCGTCCTTTTACCTGTACTTAATGGCGGAGCATTATCGGCTTTTGTAGCCCACTCTGCTTCTTGTTTAGATCATTTACAAGCTATTTAAGGGTACAGTGATTGAAATGTTACACTGTGTATTTTGTTGGGTCTATGCAATGACAAACAAAGCATTTAAAGCCATTGTTGTATATTGTATGTTTGTAATGATTTACTGTTATTTAATTGTGTATACACCAAGAACTAAGAACAAAACAACTGAACTAGCTAGTATTAATGATTTATTGTTAAACAATTTTATTTATGGTTGGTTCTGTTTAATTAATCACAGGCCAGGTGTGCCCTGCGTGGTGCCATGATGGCGAGCTAAGCTCAAGAAGGAGCCTCGAACACTATCCTCACACAGCAACAGTACTCCTGTGGTTCGGTAGGGGCTGCTGCAGCCGGTCCAGTTTTTCTGTTTTTCTCTTTTTCGTTTCCCTTAAATCGCCAGCCGCCTATGAACTCTGCTTTGCGCGCAAATGGACAATTATAATATCGAAGAACCTTCTGAATGACCTAAGGACAATTAATCAATCTACAAATCTCTACTGCGGACTGTGATTCATCACCAGGGAGGTGATTGGGGAAGGGAGTACGGGTACTCAAGTTGTTTCATGGACTAGGACTGATGCGTTTTTTTTCTTTTTTTTTGCTGTTGCTATTGTGAATAATGAACTGAACTGTTTATTTGTGGTCAGAGTGAATGAGTAATACAAAGTGCACTTTTCTTTTCTTTTTTTCCTAATAATTCCAAATCAAGCTTGACAAATGGTAACTGCAGATGTAAATATTGGGGCTAATGTTTGTATTCATTTTTCTTTTTTTCTCACTGTGAATAATAAGGCACTAGCCACTTAAGCATAAACACCTGTCTGTGTTGTCTTTGTACTGCTACACGCACCTCCCAGAGCCGAACTGTAGCATTTTCTGATATATCCCAATACCACCTGATAAAATTAATTTACTTATAATCTTTATATTGCACTTTACTACTTGTACTTGTTACACAAACAACCATTAAACTTGGCTCAGCTTTTAATCAGCTGATCAAAAGCTAAGACCACCGCCTTCATTTTCCAAAATCTCTGCAAAAACATGGATTTATTGTCATTTTCTATTAGGTATTCACACTGTCATGACCTTCTGATGGCTAAGGCAAAAAGGCTTATTCTCTTTGAATGCGGTTGAGCTGCATAAATAAGGCTGCCTCTCACAACACGCCATTGCTGCTGAAGTTGGGTGCAGTCAAGGTTCTTAAAAGATCCAGAGGGTCATGGAACTAAAATGTCAAATGGCAGACCCAAAAAATGTTCCGTCACTGAGCCGGAGAATCTGATTGGCTGTACGTCAAGACATGGGACGATCCTCAACCCAAGTTAAGGTGGTTCCTTGTGTCAACTGCAGTCCAATAACCATCAGAGAGCATCTGCGAGAGAAGGGTTTTAAGAACAAAAAACGACTTCAAAGGCCTAATCTCCTTCAACGCCACAAAATTGCCAGTTTGGAGTTTGTAAAAGAGCACCAATCATGGGACATGTAAAGATGTTTTCTACACGGCACCGTGGAGGGGGCAACATCATGATCTGGGGGCTCTTTCTTTTAGTGGAACAAAGAAGCTTCAGGTTGTACAGGGGAGTCAAACGGCAGATGGCTGTGTGGAGATGTTGCAGGAGCATCACTCATGACTGAGGGCCCTCATCTGTGTGATAAAGACAGATGACAGAGGCCCTCGTATGTATGGTAATGACAGATGACAGAGGCCCTCACTTGAATGGTAATGACAGAGGGCCCTCTTCTGTGTGGTAATACCTGAGGGCCCTGGTCTGTGTGGTAATGACTGAGGGCCCTCATCTGCATGATAATGAAAGAGGGCCCTTGTATATGTGGTAATGACTGGGTTTTTAAACAGGACAAAGCTGAGTTCACAGTGCCTGCCTGACACTGGACTTCTTCCAGAGGAATGACATCACTCTTTTGGACCATCCTGCTTGTTCCTCTGATCTAAGTCCAATTGAGAACATTTATGGATGGGAGGCGAGAGAAGTTTACAAACATGGACATCAGTTCCAGACAGTGGATGGATGCCCTCCATAAAGCCATCTTCACCACTTGGAACAACATTCCCACGAGCCTCCTGGAAACATTGACATGAAGCATGTCAAAACAAGTTTTTGAGCTGATTTACAAGAATGGTGCTGCCATTTACTACTGAGTCCTTTAATTAACATTTTACTTCTATTTTAGCAGATTTTCAGGGTTATTTGAGCTACGGTCTTCAACTTTTAACCAGCTGATGATCAGCCTATTTCAGGTTAGTTTTATTTGCAATACATTTCTCACACATTTATTTTTGTCTTCCTCCCATTCTTTCTCTTCATTTTAAAGCTCGACTTAGAACCTTATTAAGATCCAACAGTGCAACATGTAAATCCTTGTAATTTTTCAACTTGTCTCAAATTTTGATCAGGAGTGCATGCATACAACAAAACAGAAGCAGAAAATGGAAAAGTAGGAATTACACTTTAAAATAAAAGTTAAAATAAAGCTACAGAACAGGAAATACATGTTCATGTATTTGTAAATTATTTATAAACGTTTTGCCTGCTGAGGGATAACAGATGCACGTTAGCTACCAAAGTGTAGTTACATTTAACTGTGTGCTGCCAGTGTAATGAATAAACAACAAAACCCTTCATGGCAACTGAGGACACAGTTAATCCCATTACAACAGTTTTTGATCCCCATGTTGACGCATGAGCCATTGTTTGCGATAAACATTGATAGGTTTGTTTGACTCAACAAAAATCGCAGCCAGGAGTAGAACATTAAACTGTCCTATCAGTGCGGTGTACGGTGCAATATTTAGCGAATCTGACGAGCTGGCCTGCTGCCTTCTGTAGTATTCTGGAGTCACTTTATAGACCTCGAGACAAATGTTCCAGCCTGTCAAAAATAAAGTGGATTTTATTGGTTATGCCCTGTAGGTGCTTTCCAGACTATAACCTGAGTTCACGAGACCTAACCGAGAGTGACTGGATCTACCATGTTCAGTCTTGTGCATGTTCATGTGACACTCATAAAGCACATGTTCATGTGACACTCATAAAGCATCAGCTGTCACCAATTTACACCAATTTAAACTCTTCAGTCCACTGAAACTTCTTTTTGTTCCACCATTGACACAAACACCCGCAAGGTCTAATTACTAAATCTTAGATGTGACAGTTTTCTTTACATTGGAGATTATGAACTGAAAAAACTAAATAAAAATCAGTGTGCTGATGCAGGTGATCAAAGTGATTCTGCATGTGATGTGTGCAGTAATGCTTTATCACAGGTACAAAAAGCTGTTTGGGCATAAAATTGAAATCGATATCAACCGTAGTTCAGCTCGACTAGTACTCAAGTTGGAAGGATGTACTCAGTTTTGGTCAACTAGTGCGCAAGTAGACTTTACTAGTGAGGCGAAATGTCAGTTGCTCTACTTACTAGTAGACTGTTTTTGGTCCACTAGTACTACTAGCAGACTTGAAATGTTCATAAGTACTACTAGTAAGCCTTATATGCTAACAGATTAGATTATATCAGAAAGAATTTTGGAAAACTCCATCAGGGAAATTGAGATTCCAGCAGGAACAGTATAAAAGCTGGGAAAGACAGCCTTTAAATATGCCGCCCCGTCTACATGGACTAGTCTGTCGATGGATTTGAGACTGACAGAACTGGTAACTGTTGGTGAATTTAAGATTCTGGTAAAGGACCGGGAAAGAGCTAGTCTTGGACAATGTGACTGTTATAATGTCTTGACTGCTTCTCATTTTGTTTTGAATTGGTGTTTCCAGAACAGTTTGGTTTCAATGTGCTGATGTCTGAATGTATTTGTTGTTTTTATTGTGTAACTGTCTGCTGCTGCCATGCCAGGTCCCTCTTGAAAAAGAGATTTTAAATCTCAATGAGGCTTTTATCTGGTTAAATAAAGGATATGTATATATAAAGCAAATGAAGACACATAGATAAGATTGATATAAATATAAATAATTCTACATAAAATTATAAATAAAAAAAATGAAATTATGACTACTGGCTGGCTACTGCTCCTTCCCGTCCTCAGTCTTCCTCTTAATCCTCATCCACCCTACTGAGGAGTTGTAGTTTGATTGCCTGAAGAGTTTCTCAGTCTGTTGGTCTTGCACTTGTGAAGCAGCAGTCTTTGGATGAAAAGGCTCCTCTGGTCATTGACGACGGTGTGCCGAGGGAGAAAGGCGAAAAATTCAGGCTTTAGAAAATTACAGCCAATCTGGGTGTTTGGTTGTAATCTCTCCGACTTCATTTGCAGGTCTGCTAGTACTACTAGCAAACAAAAAACTGTTGGTACGACTAGTAAGATATTTTAAGTTTACCAGTAGTACTGGTAAACAAAAGTATTGTTTTACTGTTGAAGGTTTTTGGTGCACTAGTGCACATGTAGACCTTCAGTAAAGTAAAGTTTAGAACATTTTTGGATTCTACTAGTACCACTCGTAACACAAAATTGTCTACTAGTAGACCCAAAACATAAACTAGGAGTACTAGTGAATATTTTTGATCTAGTAGTTGTAGTGACACTTTTTGCCTCACTAGTAAAGTCTACTTATGCAGTAGTTGAAGAAAATTGAATTTATGTACTCCAAATCCGACTACTAGTAGAGCTGAACTACAGTTGATATCACTGATATCAATTTTCTGCCCAAACTGCTCTCCAGACACAGGAGGGATTGTACTGTACACTCAGCGGCCAAAAAAGATACAACTCCCAGAGAACAATGATAACCTCATCAGACAGAGCGTCCTGTGTTATTCTGCTACTCTGAACAGGACTCTGAGGAACATGAGGGAGTGAAAACAGGGAAGAACAGGCTGTGATTCATTTGTTGTTGCAATTTTGTGGGCTCTGTGCATTTTCCAAGGAAATACAAATGCATTACCACCAAGAGGAAGTTAGTAGTAGTAGAGTGATGTAAAAGCTGTTAACACTGCTCTCTCCCTTCACCCTCACTCTGTTTTTCTTTCATTCAGTATCGACAACATGCTTGGGCATCTAAGTTGTTGTGGGCACTGTTATAATTGTCAAAGTAATCTGACATATTTTTAAATAAACATGAATATGACACAAAACAACAAAATAAACACTTCTTAACTGTGTAGCAGGAAACAAAGTCCATGTGTTTGTAAAGGTATAAACAAATTGTTTACACTAAAGTGAGATGTGCTTTAAAGGATTACTCCAACATTTTTGTTGTTTTTGTGTCTTGCCTCACTCTTCAGTCCATGAAAAGCAGGTAGACACCATTCTTTTCACTGTGCGTCCAGCAACAAGAAAAAGATGGACAAAGATCACTAACTGCTAGTTTAGCTTAGCTCAAACGGCAGGAGTGTATGGGAAGTACTTTAGCCTGTCTCTGTCTACAGTCATCAGATAAACTATTAGACCATTCTATGTGCTTGCTGTATATTTCATTGACCTAGTGATGTTTTGTTATTTATTTTAAGAATAAGATTAGCATTTTATTCAATTTATGAAAGAAATACTTCTGTAACTAAGCCACTTTGTGCATGTGCAAACACTGTGGAGGTGCTTCTCACCATGCCAACAAACCAATGCCCCTTGTTGCAAGTAAAAGATTACTACTCTGGCCGCCTTACTAACAGAGGATGAGGATGATTTCTTCAGGACTGACGCAGATTCAACACCTTCCCTATTTGAACCAGAATATACGTGGGAGGACCTGCAGGCTGTTCTGAAGGCTGAGGGTGCACGAAGGGAAGCCGAGGCAGTGGAGCAGCCTGGAGCTGAGGGGGAGAGTCCAAACCAGCATGGGCTGAGGTGTATATATGTGGGATAGCCTTCTCCACTTCTGTGTGGAGTTTGCCGGTTCTCCCCATGTTTACATGGATTCCAGAAATGTAAAAAAATATCCATAATTTCAAATTGGGTGGAATTATGAAAAGTCATTTCTCTGCCATTTTTCAACAGATTCCCTTACAAATTCACATGATACTATGAGGTCCATGTCTCTACCATCAGTCTAAATTTCATCTGGATCACATCCAAATTTTGTCACAATAAAGCACTGAACTTCATCAAAAGAAATCCCATTTAATAATTCATCTGAAACCAAAATATTAAGTGATGTTCCAACAACTTGATGTGCTCATACTGGGTAACAACATCCATGTATTTGCTGGGTTTGGTCCAGGTCCTGACACTTTTCTGGATCTGGTGATCCAGAATTCAGGGATTGTGGAAAAGCCACTGCTTGGTGAAGATCTGCACTCTCTGAGTACTTTTCTAGTTTCCAAATGTTATCAAATCTTTTACAAAAAATCCTGTTTTCAGATTCTGAACAGCACTAAAATCAAATTAGTACTTCCTTGTTCCAAAACCAACATCATCTGAAAATGCCATCAAAAGTCTTTGAAAACTTTTTGAGTTATTAGCATAAATGTAGAAAGCTGTCTCTCTCTAAATCCTAGGAATCACTTGGTTTGCATCTGTATTCAGATTACCATCAAAATCAAATCACTTCATCTTTGTACCATGACCAACATGCAATGAAAATTTAATTTACATCTGTTCATAAGTTTTTGAGTTAGTTTGCAACACAGGCAAAAACATGACCTCCTTGGTGGTGGTAAAATGTCCTGTTTTAAGGAACAGGTTATAGATCCCTGATCTACAGTATGACCAACTTTACTACCAACCCATGACAAAGTCTGCTTTAACCAGCAGAGTTCTCTTGAATGCTTTCTAGTCTTTTTTTTATTTATTCTGGTACCTGATCTACTTCATATTTTTAAGGCATACTTGGTTTACAAAATTCACAGCTCTGTAATCACAAACTCATGAGAGGCAGAATAGAGACGTGAAGCTTGTGAGGTTAATTACCCATGACACAGACACAGTTAAATCAGAGTTACCCTTTCTTCAGGTTACGCCTTCATAAAATTCTTGTTTACTGACTTATGAGACATACAAGCTGTTTTTATGGCAGACCTTAATCCCCTATAGACAATAAAGATGACAATAAAGGAGCATACAACAGAACTATTTACCTTTTTCAGATCAGACTCTTCAACCTAGGATGTAATCAAATAGTAAACTCGATGCAATGATAATGACTATCGGCGGAAGTGTTGGCCTCGTGATAACAGTTTTTTCGGAATTAACTAGTCAACCATTGATGATGGCTCCCTCACGTCAGGTGAGGTGAAAGTGTAAACATGGAGGCTTTTAAATAAAGAAAGTTTACTCACCTCATAATCAGGCCTACAAGTGTCTCTGGATTTTTTATTTCCCCTCTCTCTTGTCTTTGTAACTTTACAAAGTGGAGATAATTTGCACCAAGATGAGCTGAAAAATGCCACAATCCACCAGAGTGTTGGTTTTGCATGTGCTTTTTTGCATGTAAGGGGATTCTCTCAGTGACTCATGTCCATGCGGTGCTCTTGCAGAGTGCCGTGGTTGGGGGCAGAGTCAATATTGTTCTTTAAGCCTCGATCTTCAATGATCTCCGCTCAGGAGCAAACGGCAGCGAGGGATTCAAAGTTTTCAACTTCAAGCCAACCTAATCGGTTGTAACAGCACCAACCGAACGACCATACATGTATGGAAACTTAAAAAATAAGCAAAAACAGCATATTAAGGTATATGATATAGATGGAATAAAAGTCATAAGAGTTATTTGTCCTCGTCTTTATTAAATAGCCACCGCATTGCCTTATTCCAGGGAAAAATATACAGTAGGTCACTGGATGTAAATGTTTAATCAGCAGAACACTTTAGTGTTGTAGTTATCAGTGTTTTATTGACCAGGTCTTAATCAGCTGTAGCCTTAATATTAATCTTAATCTCCCTAATGATTTCCACCTTTTATTGTTAAAGATTCAACCATGCTTGGAACTTCCTGAAGTCTTCATGGCATAGATTCAGCAAGTTGCTGGAAATATTGCTCAGAGATTTGGTCCCATGTTGACATGAAATGCGAGTAGTGGGCTGCATGTCCTTGATGAGAATCTCCTGTCTCATTTTGTAAACTCCATATTTAATTGAGGTTTTTGTTGTTTTTATGACAAATAGAACAATAGAAAACAAACAGGCCATCAGGGATAGAAAACCCAGTTCAACTTTCAATAAGGTAAAGTCAGGGTTGTTACATCCAGTTTAAAGGTATTGTCATTGTTTTTTTTTGTTCTTTTTTCATTTTTTAAGGTCATTTTGTGGGCATGTTGGTCTCGGAGAGAGAGAGACATTTGGTAGGTTTGTTAAAGGAGTTGAGCTCTGCAAACAGGCCACAGATTCGACTCAGACCTTGGCCAGCAAAAGCATTTACTGTGCATATTGGTCGTGCCTGGTTTCTTACCACATCACCGAATCAGCACCACGTATTGTTATTATTTTTCCTCAGATCTTTCAGATGAATGAGTATCCACAATATGCAGACCAATCATTATCCTTGAGTCAGTCACCGAAAAACAAAAGAGGCACATACCAAGACTACATTTGCAGTTATACAAATGAAAATAAATGGCAACTAAAGTAATTTGTGAGCTTTGTAGGGGGGGGGGGGGGTTCAGGGGTGGATGCTAGCCAGTACGTAGCAGTAAATGGTGCCTCTGAAAGCCTCTTAATTAACCCACTTATAGGTTAAAATTTCTCTGAAAAAAATGTTGCCTCGACATTATGAGACAGTGATTCTTCATGTTCTTTAACATTTCCTCTACAAAGCCTCTCAGGTTGAAACTATTGTTTGTTGGGATGTAGGGATCATATGTAATTTTTAAAGCAAACTCAAGACCTGCCTTGTTAGTCTGGCTTTTAGCTGGTTATATTGATTATTCTTATTTTATCTTATTTATTTATGCATTTTAATTCTATTAATCTGTTCTTTTTCTTCATTACAGTTCAAATTCATTGATTTGGAATTTTATTCTCTGTTCATCAATTTCTTGTCATTATCCTACTTTAGTGGATTTTTTTAGGCATTTGGTGTTTGGCTATCTCATTTTACTATAGGCCTAAGGCCTATTATTATTTTAAATTGTATTTAATTTATTTATCCAATTTCCCCCGTAGCAATTTATCTCATTTCTTATCATGACTTTATTTTTGCATCTTTTTTATGGCATTTTAGTGTTAGCTCTTAGTCCTTTTTAGGATTTACTCTGTCCTCTAATTCTGTTTTGTGTTAGAATCTCCTCTTAATGTTTTTGTGTGTGTTTGTTTATCAGTGAGTGTGTGTGCGCTAACATGAATCGCGAGGGTGGGTGGGGTCTTGTATTATCATTGTATTCAGTTTTTCATTTTTTATTAGTATTATTTTACTTTCTTTTTTGTCTTTTTATGTAAAGCACTTTGTGCTACATATTTTGTATGAAAATCCTGTTCAAATAAAGTTTGTTTGACTGATTGATGTTTCCCTCCACCATCAGCTGGGAAAGACGGAGGAAAAATCAGAAGAAACAACAAGTCACAAAAATGAAGCATACAAAGAAAAGAACACTTTACCTACAATGAAGCATGGAGAAGGCTCAGTTATGTTCTGGGGCTGCTTTGCTGCATTTGACACAGTGTGTCAGATGCAGCAAATGACCCAAAACCACAGCTAAAATCACCCAAGAATGGCTCAGATCAAAACACTGGACTATTCTGGAGTGGCCTTCAATGAGCCCTGATCTAAATCCTATTGAACATTGTCGAATGAGCTGAAACATGCAGTCTGGAGAAGGCACCCTTCAAACCTGAGACAGCTGGAGCAGTTTGCTCAAGAGGAATGGGCCAAAATACCTGTGGACAGGAGCATAAGTCTCATTGAGGGTTACAGAAATCACCTCATTGCAGTGATTGCCTCAATAGGTTGTGCAACAAAATATTAAGTTAACCCTTGTGGACTGTTCAAGTATACTATACACAGTTACTGTTATGGCTGTTTTCAGTCACTAACTTTTTTGACTGCTCTAAAAGCATATCAGATCAATTTATTTTTCAATGCTTGGTAGTTTGAGCAGGGCAGAAGTGGATTAGGAGATTTAAGCAAAAAAAAGTAGAAAAAAATATTGATCTGATATGTTTTTAGAGCAGTTAAACATATAGTGGCTGAAAATAGCCATAACAGTACCTGCGTAACTTTTTACTTTTTGAAAAAAAAACTGATGCTACAAAAAAAAGAAAAATGATTAAAAATCACTGATGCTTCTTATCTTTGACATATCTAAGACTATGATACCACGTAAAAAATCTGTCTCTGATCATGTTTTATGTTGAAAAATAGGTCATTTGATGCTGTACCCTTCCCATAATCTGTGTCATATTTCTTTAAATGGCCGTTAAGAGGTTAAATGCTTTATTTATTTTCCAATGCTTGGTAATTTTGAGAAGGACAGAAGTGAATTAAGAGATCTGAGCAAAAAAAGTAGAAAAAAATATTGATTGGATGGGTTTTTAGAGCAGTTTAAAGTTAGTGGCTCTCTTTAACTTTAAACAGCCATAACAGTACTAGTGCACAGTAAATTTGTCCACAGCGACCTGTTGACCTTTAAAAAAAAGTATTTTCAAAATCTATGTAAAAATAATCTTCCTGCCCAAAATTTATTCAGTTTGCTGCAATACAAGAAAAGTTATGGTCAAATAACTGAGAAAAAAATTCTCAAAAGAGGCTGTTTTCAGCCTTAACAGTCCACAAGGGTAAAGGGTCCTATGATTTTTGTCCTGGCCAGTTTTATTATTATTATTTTTTTAAATGTTCTGCCAAGCCACTATTAAAAAGCAATGTCTGATTTTTCTGACTTAATTTCTACTTAATTTCCTACTTCAGTATATTTTTAGGAATGACTGTTTTTTTGTCAGTCTCAAGTTATTTCAGGGACCATTGTGGGTTTTTCTTTTTTTATTGGAAGTGTACCAACATTTTTGTGCATGTCTGTAACTGTACTGTGGCACTGTGTACTGCTATGGGCCAGCAAGGACACCACCATGGGCACAAGTAAATATGAGAGTTCAAGAAACCTGAACTACATTTTAGTCTTGTATATCCAAACAATTTTCAGAACAAATTTAAAATGATCCCTGGCTCGTCTTACTTTTAATCAGCTCTCAAAAGATGTGTCACTTTTCCCTCCTGGATTTAAATTGTTGGACAAGGTATTGCTTTTGGTAAAAAAATGTGTTCTACTAAAACAGATTAAGGATACACGTGCTACTGTTACTCAGTGGCGGCTGGTGAAAAATATTCTTGGTGGGGCAGTACTGTGCACCACTCAGTTTTTAACAACCATCCCACTACGATTCGACGCAAACTACAGGCTCATCCGCAGCCAAATGAGTCATATAGTTTTATACATTGGTAAATAACAAATATGTATATTACACCATTTTAGACCTGGATAAATTGGAACTGATAAAAAAAAAAGCTCAAAGACATGCTGTAAATTTACTCTGGCACACCAAGAGTTTTTTGTGTTAAAAGTACCAACTGTTTGTACCAGGTGCTTCTCTTCAACAGAGGCAGGGTGAAATAATCAGGGCTTTCTGAATTTAGGGCCTCATGACAAGAATTATTTTCTGTTTCCCAGAAACAGGGGCTGAGTCAACTTACCCACAGGCTCAGTTTACCCCACTCTCCCCTACTCTGACATTAATTCTGACATTCACTCAGTGAACAATCCTACCTGCCCACTCTGCACCTGTGCTGGGCTCATGGCTGCTGCTTGGTGCTGCTGCATCTCTTCTGAGGGGCTACAAGACAAAGTTTCCCCAGTTATGTGGCATCATCATCACATGGTGCAAGTGTCATTTTATTCAACATCTTGCTTTACCAGTTTCATCTTCATCCTCTGTCGTTTCAGACCGCGAGCTTGTTTTGTTAAAAAAGTCGCTATTTTGCACATTTTACTGCATCATTTTCAAGCGCTTTCCTCTTTTTAATTCTTCTCTTTTCCGCACCACCCTTGTGCTTTTTGTCCATCTTGTCGGCAGTCCAGCACCACAGCTACTATCTGGCTCATCTCACAAACTCCGACTGGCGGAGCTAATTGTTTTTAGCCTGCACGGACGTGTTGTTACGTCAGGATGCCTCTGAAAAAAAAAAAGGCTGCCGAGGGAGACGGCCCACAGGGACAGCGGTAACAGCATGGAGGTAATACTCACTCAGTGCCATGAATGAACACCAAACCAAAAAATTGTAATAATATTAAAAAATGTATATTAACACCGGCCCTCACGGCCCAAACGTCAGGCCGGCCCACCGGAAATTGTCCCGGTCCTCCCGATTAGTCACTCCGGGCATGGCCGACACAAGCCGAATAAACCCGAGGGGCGATATAAGAATCACCCTTCGGAGATTATTTTCAACCACGCTGATTGGCCAAATTCACGTTGATAACATGGATGTATTGTAAGAACTGGATAGCGTGGCTCCGCCTTCTACCATGTAACGGATTTGAAGCCTAAATATCCCCCGTCTGGGCGCCGCCATTGTGCAGCCAGTAGAGAATCTGGACCATAATCCGGACGCAGCTGTCGTAAACGGTCGCAACACTCCGCAGCATACGCCGTACACAATCATTGTGAAGCTGCCGTAAACCGCGGTTATTTTTAAAGTCTAATAACTTATAAAAAAGAAACTTTTCAGAAAAAAGAGGACTTGGAAAACACGCAGCCCAATAATACTTTCATATCACCACAGCATACAGATGGGAGAAATATTTGTACGGGGTGTATTAATTTTTTGAAGTTTCACTTCGGCCCGTCCAGATGAATGGAGGAGACGGAAATTTGACCTATACTGCAGCCAGTCACCAGGGGGAGCAGTTTTTGTGGAGGCTTCAATTTGAGCCCGGTGTCATGGCGTCCATGTTTTTTACAGTCTATGGTTGATAGGCGCTTATCTTGCCCTAGTAACAGTCCCTTATTGGCTAGTCGTCACTGTCTCAGGGGCGATATTTTCAGCGCCCCTGAGACACGGAGACAGAGACGAGAAGGCTTACTTTTGTTCTACATTAATGAAAATTAATTACTTTATATCTTAATGGATATATATTTATGTTATATTTATGTTATATTACATATTTAGATAAGTAATTTTTGGTAATATTCATTTTTTCAAAATAAAGTAAATACATTCAATATCACACTCTCCACTTGGGGGGCGGCGCCCTAGCGCCCTCTATTGGCCAGCCGCCACTGCTGTTACTATATGGTACAGAGAGATGTTTAGTGTTCTTTCCCATGAGAGGATCAGTGCTGTTCTGAAAGGTAATGAACTATCATTCCTTTAAATCTGGAAACCATTCTTGGATCATCTCCCTGTTGTCAGAAGGACTTCACTACTAAACAAGACTGAACACTGGCAGCAGACACTTGTACTTGTAATAAATAAGACTAATTCAAAATCTAAATTGTATAAATATTAAATGATCAGCTCGGTATGTTCTTGTCACTGTCTTCATTGTATAAATATTTTTTTAAAAGCTGAATTAGCCCTTTAAAAATATGATATTAACACTCAAATAAAGAACTTAAGCAACAACAGAAGATTGAAGGTTTAGGAGTGATGATCATGCTGTATGGACCTAAAGATTGTGTTTCTGTCTTGACCCCGGGTCAGTGTTTTTGAGATGTCAGGAGGTCCAACAGAAAGAGGAAACTATGTTTATACTTCAGATCAAGCCTCACGCTGCGCCCTCCTCAGAATGAGATGAATGGTCCTTCTATGTTTAGGTTTAAGTTCCTCTCCAAGAAGTGAACTCACAGTTAAACAAGTGCTGAAGGGCTTTTGCTCTCGGAAATGCACATTGTTACTGAGTCAGAGGATGAAGTTTGAATAAACAAACTGAGACTGACCTGAAATAAAACTGTGAATGTGTTTGGACTCCTGGAGCCACGCTGAGTGGGAGACAGGAGGCACTGAAACACATCCATTATGATTTTCCTCCCTCTGAGTGTCAACAAATGTACGTTGGTGTGGTGCTCTGTTTTACAACAGTGCAGTTACACTCAACGCCCATAGAGGCCCCGAGAGAGCTGAAAGCCAGCATCTACTTAGCACGGCTTTAAAGGAACTGTGAGGAGAATCTATTACCGGCAACGTAAATAAAAAAGATTCTGCTTCCCATGAGCACGCGCTGCGACTGTCGTAATGCTGCCTTCCAGTAACCTCGGAACTGGGAGTGACATCATCTCAGAGGTATCAGCGTTCCAGTTGAAGTCGGAAAAAAACATGCCGATCTACCAGGCTATTGTTAGCTGTTGTTAGCATGTCTGCATTGTTGTTCACAAATATCACATGAAGAATGTGATTATCACAATACTATGTAAACAGCTGATCTAGAGCGACACACCCCCGTCAGAAGTGCAAATAAACTGATTATTACAGGAGCTAAATAACTGTTCACACTGGGGGCATCCATCTTCCATTGTCAACTCGGGGGTGACGAGGTTTTACGGCGTTCCCAGTAGGAAATTCTGACTTTGGGGGACGTTCCAGTTGCAGTTTTCTACTTGGAACTCAAAATTCCTACTTCTGACTACAACTGGAACGCACCAAAAAAAGTGTGCTATCCAAAGCATGCGCTTGTTGTGTTGTAGCCCGGACCTTCCTCAGAACTCTGCATTGCTTTACAACTTCTTTTTTCAACAACTAACAGGATGCAAAGCGACGAGGTAATGTAGCTTTTTCTAGTTACGTAGCGGTAGTTTTTGATGTGTGACAACAAGCAAATTTTGGAAAACTTAGTATTGTAGTTTTGTAGCCGGCTATATATCGCTACTTACAGCCCGGTGCTCTAAGACGTGTAATATAAATAATAAAATAATATAAATTTGCTCTAGTTTTAATTGTCTTGTTCCTGAAGTTGAGTATCCAGGCCAGTTCAGCCCTGACCGACCCGACCGGAAGGCTAAGGTATAGCATTTATAGATAACCTATTTTGATGCTATAAAACTCATCTTAAAGTGTGTATTTCCATCAGGCGTATGTCTAAAAGTGAGACTTTTTTGTAATTACGTAGAAACTCCTCACAGTCCCTTTTAAGTGTTAAAAGTGCATTTTTCTTTTAATTTAATGGATAACTGCATTGTTGCCACTATTAATTTACAGGGGTTAATGTTAATGTCATTAGAAATAATCTCAACCCACACTGCAGAGAATAAAACTGAAGTACAACGCACTACAGCAAAATCTAAACTGGATCACAGTGCACGTCGGTACTGCACTCCAAACTTCTCCAAACTGCACTGGGCTAAATCAAGTTAAATCAAAATGTTACATTCAGCAATGCAGCACAGTGCACTAATATGCACCACACCACACCAGATTAAAACTCCCTCCCTGTAGTGCAGTGCAGTGCGGCACATTGGACTGTAACACAACACATCACAGTATTTTATGTTTCCCTTGGCTTGAGGATCCTGCATGTTGCAACCTGCATACTTAATTATATCACTTTTTATGCTCTTGTCTTTTTAATGTCTTTATTTGATATTCATGCTGCTATTCTGTGTATAAATAATCTGACACGCCAGACAGACAGTTCCATATATCTGTCATGGAAATATTTCACTAGTCAATGTGGAGAAGAGCCCTGGATGTTCCTCGATCCTGTTTAAAAACTAGAGGAGACCGAGCCTTCTCAGTTGCTGTCCCACTCTGTGAAACACGTTATCTTTAAATGTGCAGACTGCTGATTGTCTCTCCACTTTTAAAACACGGCTAAAGAGGCACTTGTTCCCCTTGGCCTTTGGCAGAGTATAATCACTTTTATTGGTTTTACTGGTTAGTAAACATATTTATGCTGTATTGTTTTTGTTCTTATTGATTTTATTGTTTTTTATTTTCTTACTGTTTTTTCCTGTGTCTGCCTCTACTACTGTAAAGCACTTTGGTAGGCTGCTGGCTACTTAAATGTGCTAAATAAATAAAGTTGACATTGACATAAAAAATGTTTTCTGAGGGCAGAACCTTCAAAAATAACTGCAGCTGTTGATTGGACGATCGGCCTGCCAGTCACACTCATCACAGACCAATCATATCAAGCCACAACATGACATACTGGCTAGACCGTTAGCCGCAGTTGACCGTTAGCTTAGACTACATTTCAGTCCTTAGATTATCATCCTACATTAAAATAAACAACATATACAACACTTAAATGTGACATGGACCTCGGCAATGACAATCCCCACCAAGTCTACCAGTAAGCTTCTTAGGAGAGCACATTTCGCCAGGTATCACTGAGTAACCATGACTCCAGGAAAGCATACTACTGGCATTGAGCGCGCAGCATTTCTGCATCTCTCCCGTTGTCAAGGAATTGTCCTATTGAATGTGAGCCGCTGGACCCAAAAGCTGGAGACGGAGGCAACATAAAAGTAAGCAGTGGGATATTTGTTAAGGAGATACAACGGATCCATCCAGTACACAAATAAGTGTTCAAGTGATCGAGGTGAGAATATGTGGCAGGGTGAGAACTCCGGAGACACTGTAGAGAGGAAGCAGAAGGCAGAGGTAAGTTTCACGAGGTGAAGACAAAAAAGCAGCATCCAAGAAACGCTTCTCAGAAGGTAGACTCAGAGCAGGCAAACAAAAGGCTCAAGAGCCAAAAAGAGACAGAAGGATCAGAGGATACAGTTTCTACAAACCTCTCAAGAAGAGGAAGTCCACCGACAAAGCTGAGGTGACTCCAGGCAGTTTAAGTAGAAAGGGTGATTGGTGATCAGGTACAGGTGTGTGAGAGTAGCAGTGTGAGGAGAAGGGAAACCACGCCCACTGCTGGCAGAGGAGCAGGGAGGAAAAGAGAGGCTGAGAGGGGATGAATCCCCACACCCAGGCTGAATCCCAAACTGCTCCCTACATACTACCCCTTCACTAACGAGTGTCACTCCAAAATTAAGTCACACTCGTAGCTGTGGAGGGCACTTCCACTGAAGGGGGAGGGTATGTAAATATGATGGGCAGGAATGGGAGGCCCTCTTCACTTCACCAGAAAACGGAAGACCTCATCGGCAATGCAACAGAAAGATGCCCTGTGTATGGCTGTCGGCTGTTACGCTGTGGCAATGATTGTTATACCCTCAGACAGGAGTTTTAAAGTACTTCAAATTATTTAAGTGATTCCACATATCTTTAAATCCGATTACCATCTGACAATTCAAATTAAAAAATGAATAAAGCTGCCAATTGTGCTCACATTTTATGGTGCCAAGGCTGCACAATCATGTCACACGTCAGAATAGAGTATGATTTGCTTGTTTCGTTTAAATCTTTTAAAACCACGCTTTATGTGATTTTTTTGTCAGTGTGAAAGGTATGGAGGAACGTATGGACACATGCGGCACTTATATTTATGTTGAAAGCCTGCATCGATGCAGACTCACTGTTTAAGGGCTGAACGGTCCACTCCCCCTCCACACTACGTGGTTTGGGATAGCCCTTACTATGGTAGACCCTCCGCGAAGACGCGCAAACGGAGGGGTAGTGGGGTACACACTACCCCGGCACTACCGAGTGTCACTCCAAAATTAAGTCACACTCGTAGCTGTGGAGGGTACTTCCATTGAAGGGGAGGGCATGTAAATATGATAGGCAGGAATGGGAGACCCTCTTCACTTCACCAGAAAACGGAAGACCTTGTCGGCATGGCATCAGAAAGGCGCCCCGTGTATGGCTGTTGGCTGTTACGCTGTGGCAAAGAGTGTGACCAGCTAGGACAAGAGCTACGTTATAGCCTACTTCAAATTATTTTAAGTGATTCCATGTCTTTCAATCCGATCACCATCTGACAATTCTAATCAAAGAAATTAATAAAAGCTGCAAACTGTACTCACAGCCAGGGCTGCATAATCATATCAAACGTCAGCACAGAGAAAGATCTGCTTATTTTGTTTAATCTTTAAAAACCTCTTTTTTGTGATTTTCTGTCAGTGAGACAAAGGTGTGGGGAACATATGGACACATGTGACACTTAGATTTATGTTGTTTACTCTCTCATTTAGACATTGCACCTCAGTCATCGAAAGTGTGCATTGATGCAGACTCGCTGTTTAAGGGCTGAACGGTCCACTCCCCGTCCGCACGACGTAGTTTGGGATGGGCTTTAATATGGCGGACCCTCCGCAAAGATGCACAAACTGAGGGGTAGTGGGTAGGGAGAGTGTGTAGGGGGCGGTTTGGGATTGAGCCCCAGTTTCCCAGCAGTTATTCCCAGTTAGGAGAAGAGCAAATACATTTTTCATAAGAAAAGCTTTAAAGTGACATTCTCTTGTCCTCTTTTAAAGAAGTAATTATATAGATATTCTATGGTAATTGTTTCACTCACCGCCATTGTTTTCAAACATGCAGTCACTTCCTGCTGTCGTCACGTCTGCACAATAGAGGCTGGCAAGATGGACCTGCAGGATTTCAGACAAAGAAACAGGCAGGTTGATCTGCTCTGCAAGGTTAGTGCATAGTGTTAAATTATTACAAATTAATAAAGTGTTTCTGATTCTAATTCTGAACTCAACAAGACACAACACTATGCAAAACTATAAAACAAGGCACAAAACAACAACATGCAGGGAAAGGAAGCACAAGGCAGTGCAATAGAACACAACGCAGTGCAACCCAGCTCTACAAAACAAAATACAGCACAATGCCATGCAGCACAACACAATGCAAAGACATACAGTGAAATACTGTGCAGCACAATGTGGTGCAAATCAACAAAATGCCACACAATGAATCTAACGTGGCAGAGTGCTGCACAGAACTATGCAGTATAATGCAACATGGCATAGCCTAGCGCAGTGCAACAAAATGTACCGTTCTGATGGTGTTGTGTTGTTCTTTGTTTTATTATCACATGCTTTATTATAATGTCTTGTTGTATTTAGATATGCAGTGTAATGTATGCAGGTGTTCTGGGGATAATTCTAGTTATTTATTTTCAAGCAGTTTGTGTTTATAAACTGACAAAAGTGACCAATAATGTTACTGATATTGGGTTTTTTTTCACTTTTAGCATCACATTTATTGTCGTGTCTGCTGTTTAACTTAACTGTGACATTATATGACAACAAAATCCTGCAAGTAACTGAACCAAAGGGAGGACAAAAAACAGGAAGTGCTGCCGTGGGACAATGCTGGCACCGCCGTGAGACTTTACGTCAACGCTGGACGAAGGAACTGCTGCAGAGAGGCGCAGAAAAAAAGAGAAAATACACAAAGTGTTGCCAGCGTCGAAACACAATGAGTGAAAATGATTTAAGTAGATCCAAATTCATCATCGAGTAGTCAGTTACACCAACGCTCCCAACAGGGGAAACGGGAAGTGGTCATCTAGCTGAAATGAGCCGGAAAAATAATTTATAATAACAATGTTCAACTTCTTCTAATTCATAGGGCAAGAAACAGAAACATTACCACAGCAGCTCTAATCAATCTTTGATCGACACCAGTGACTGAATGTTTAACTGTTTATGTGTTCGGTTCTCATCCACTACTATGTTTAGAGGGAGATAAAGTAACTAATTACATTTTTAAAGGTTCTGTGAGGAGAATCTATTTCTGGTGACATACTCTGCTACCTATGAGCACGCGTGGCGACTGTCGTAAAGACGTGACCCAAGCCAAAGCGTGCGTTTGTTGTGATGCTAATGAATGCAGCTCGGACCTTCCTCAGAACTCTGCATTGCTTTACAACTCCTTTTTTCAACAACTTACAAGATGCAAAGCGACGAGGTAATGTATCTCTTTCTAGTTACGTAGCGGTAGTTTTTGATGTGTGACAACAAGCAATTTTCGGAAAACTTAGTATCATAGTTTTGTAGCCGGCAATATATCGCTACTAACAGCCTGGTGCTCTAAGACGTGTCCGAATAATATAAACTTGCTCTAGTTTTAATTGTCTTGGTTCCGAAGTTGAGTATCCAGGCCAGTCCAGCCCTGTCTGGCCTGACCGTGAAACTAAGGAATAGCATTTATAGATAACCTATTTTGATGCTATAAAACTCATCTTAAAGTGTGTAATTCGATCAGGCATATATCTAAATTTGAGACTGTTTTGTTATTACTTAGAAACTACTCACAGCATCTTTATGTTACTGTAACTTGTGATTTTTTGCTTCTACTTCCTTTATGTTAACTTTCAAGCCACATTTTTCCTTAACCGAAGAATAATTTGGCTCAGTGTTGCTCTTCAGTTTATTTACCACAGCATCCACTACAGAATGAAGCCTCTGAGGTACTGTAAATCTAATTTGTTTGTCTTGATGTCAAAGGGGAACCAACAAGGACTTACACAGGTATCAACTTTGGAAGCAAGGTGTGCTCATGTGCTCTAAAGATTTTTGACCTTGTCCCTTCGTCTCACCCCTTAATCAAGGTGTCAAAGTGGACATTTTTATACGGTGGGTGATGCGGAGAAAAGCATCATCGTAAACATCAAACACAACACAGTATTTCCTGGTTCTTCAAACTAAAACATGAAACAAATTCCTGCGTGCCGAGGCTTCATTTCCAGAGCATGAGAGAGACCGCAGTCAAGCAGCCACTTCTAAATTTGAAATGCTCAAGGATTTGAACTTTAATTATCAATCCTCAGTGCCGACATGGGAGACGACAGACAGACGGACAGTGTGACTTTATCATGTTCCTGTTTTCCTTCAACCACCAAAAGTGTGAAATGAAGGAGTCTGGCCTAAAAATAGGCTCTAAAACGCTTTGTCTTACAACATGAATGAACAGAATATGTAATAATATTGTAGCAAATACCAAGTAATTAATGTCATATTTTAAGCACTTTGGCCAGAAATAAGCTCATTTTCTTCTATTTCTGTCTGATGAAAATTATCAATGCAAACTTCCTGGACTATGTGTGAGCGGTAATGAAGTACTTTTATTGTGATCTTTTTTGAGTAAGTGATATTTTTGTGTACTTCAAAGAGTTTATTTCACACTTGATGGTTGAAGGAAACAGAATTGTGATAAAGTCACTCAGCCTGCCTACGGAGCATTTACCGTAAAGGTTCTAATACATGAGCACCCAAAGTTTAGGAGTGGGTGCTTGACTAAAGTTTCTCTTGTCTGCTTCTTCCTGCTATAGATCCTCTCCAGGCCTGAAACTCTTCTGTTGTTGTTCTTGGTTCCGCCATGTTTCTGCTCTTGCAGGTTTTTTCCTTTACTGAACTGCATCAAACCATTGTTGGTCATTTGCCCTCGTTGGCCACCACATTTATACCTCAAAGCAAGAATCCTTGACAGTATTTCAGAGATATTATCCAAAGTCCATGAAATAGCAATCAGGGTCTTTCACATCAGTCTTGTCCTCTTTCTTTCTTCTCCTTTTACCAAAGAGAGACGCAGGAAAGGAAGAGGACAAACCAATTCAACCCTAGAAGACGATTTCCTCCACATCAAAAACGTGATGATAATGAATTTGTTTTTCTTTCTTTTTCTCCTATTTTTTTCTCTCTTTTCATTCTGTATCTTTCTTTCTTTCCCTTTCCTCGATCTCTTTCTCTCTTTTTTCCATCAGTTTTTCCTTCCTTTCCATTCAGTCTTTCTTTTTAACTTTGTCAAATTTTTGCCCTCTCTCTCTCTCTCTCTCTCCCTCTCTCTCTTTCTCTCTCTCTTTTTTCTTTTCTTCTCATTGCGCACAGACCAGGAGACATCTTTGCCTCAGAAGAAGGGGTCTGACGTAAACTTCTATTTTCCAATCACGTTTTGTTTCGGGTGTGTAAACTGCAACATTTAAAATTAGATTAACTGATTAGCATAAATCTTAAAAATGATGGTCCCAGTTTGTCGTGAAAGTGTAGGTGTTTGGTCCTGAGGCAAACCAGTTGAGGACCACAGACAGCCCTTAATGTCAAGTAGTTTCACTCTTTAGATTTTAGCGCCCTCTGATGGACTCAAACTACAAATACACAATTTAAGACGTCATTAACACTACTGCACTGGCTATAAAGCCACAATATGAAACATCTGATTAAATACATTCATTTAAACATCTACTTTAAGCTTTATATTAGCCGAGGTCATTGCTGTTCGTGATATGTGGATCACAACAAAGCATGAAGACGAGCAGCAGAAATTACTGATGTTTAATCATCAGTCATTTCCTCATATATTTAAAATGTCACGCTAACTTATTTCCATTTTGTTGCTCACGTGAAACCAGCAACAGCAGAAAGCCCCGTGACTCTGTACGTGCCGACGTAAAGGCGGTTTATACTTTCATCACAAAGCTCCGCCCCAAACGGCCAAAGATGTCAAGGTGAGCAAGAGCTCTCACTCTGAGGTCAGATTGAGAACAGGGCGATTCCCCTCTCTCAGAGCCCATGATGGTTTTCAGGATTTCTGTTAACTTGAGAACAATAAGGGTCCTCGCCCTGTTGTTCCTGATATGGTTCTTATTTTTCTCCTACCGACTTTTTGAGTCCTCCTAAACATGCTAAAAACTCTCTAAAATTGGCCCACACCTCAATTTTGGCGAAAGATTGTGTAAAATGAAAAGATGAACCCCCAACATGCCTAAATGTGCCCTCACCCAAACACACAAAAAAATTAAAATGGCCAGAAGTTCCAGTAGGAATGTCGTAGAGAGATCAAACCAACACCGATACATTTGTCTCATCAAAAATGCTGAGAGGGTTTCAAAGGCCTATCTGCAACAGGAAGCTGACAATTTGGCTTTTTAAAATAAAAATTTAAGGAAAATATATCTCCCCCCGTGACTGTAAATGGGATCAGCTTGAAACTCAGACACATGATGGAGGAGGCCTTGCTGATCAAAAGCTCTGAAGAGATTTGTTGTTTCTCAGATGGTTTATGAATGAAGCCTCCTCAAAGTTGGTCAACCTCGAAGCAGCCCTTCTAGCTTTTCCCATTCTAATGAATGAGGTGAATAAGAAATATAAGCACAAGCTGTGGCAGTTTGGCCTCTACACAAAAGACAGCCTTAAAGAATTACATGGATTTATTCATGATAAAATGTTTCATTGAAATGTCTCGTTCCCTCCGCCAAGGAGGTAATGTTTTCGGGAGAGTTTGTTTGTCTGTCTGTCTGTGAACAAAATAACTCAAAAAGTAATGGATGGATTTGGATGAAATTTTCATACCAAATCCATCCATTAGCAACTGGATTCATAATGATATCTATTTTAGTTCAGTAGTTATTCACGGAAATCACATTTTTCGCCATGGCGGCCAGACGCTGATCCGGATCAACACCAAAATCAAATCAGTTCTTCCTTTTCCCATGCTGAACATTTCCTGAAAATTTCATCCAAATCCATCCATTACTTTTTGAGTTATTTTGTTCACAGACAGACAGACAGACAGACAGACAGACAAACAAACTCTCCCGAAAACATAACCTCCTTGGTGGAGGTAATTATGAATCCAGTTGCTAATGGTATGTTTTCATGGTCAAGGAATCTAAATATTTCAATGAAATAAAGGTAGGACTAATATTTATGCTCAAAGTGACAATATGGCTGAGGACTGTGGCGCTGGCGGAGGTCTGCGCTCTCCGAGTGCTTTTCTAGTTTTTGTGTAATTGTGTAATCTGCGAGGCAGTGTCTTCAAAATTTCTTTCAGAGAGTGATATCATCAGCTGCTCAACTCCTGATTGACAGTTCAGTAAAATGGACTGTGTAATAAACATTCATTATTATTAAGTCTGAGACGGTGAAAAAATATGTCACGTAAACTGTGATATCTCTAAGAGGGTGGAAAAAGGATGAAACCCTCAAAATGGAGGTCAAACAGGTAGATGGGACGTGTGACAGAGCGAGGACTCGACCAATGGTATGTAGCTTTACTATTAATATGAATTTTGATGTAATTTAACATATACGTTATTATTGTCTAACCTGGGTATATTTTGTTATTATGTAATACAAGCAAACAATTTACTTTAGTAAGTCTTACCTTGAAGTTCAGTTAGAATGAAGAGACATTTAAAGATCTAAAAATACATTTTAGATGCTTTTAAGGAAAAAAAAAGTTGCTTAGAAATTCTTTCTAAAATGCAAATTATTAACTCACTGTTACTTACACTTGACAGCAGGGGTGGGCAAATAGCAGCGGTCCAACCGTGAAATTTAATATATCAAAAAATAATGCACTTGAAAATATCCTCACTAAATCAGCCACAAAAATGAATCCAAGAAAAATATATGATTGTCTGTAGTATATTCTGTTATTCTTCATTTTACTCATCCATCCATTATCTATACAGATTATCCTGTTCGAGGTCAAGCAAAATTTGTTGTTTGCTTTATTTTGTTTTAAATTCTTGGCTCAGTCTAAAAAAATGTTTTTTCTCCAGATAACAGCACATCCTCACCACACCCATCCCCCTGCCATCACGATCCCAGAACACAGCCTCACCAGCCACCCACCACCACCACCACCACCCCGCGGTAGGCCAGAGGCCCCCAGCCCCCCGGGAGCCAATACCCCGGGGCCAGGCTCCCCCAGGAGGAGGGCACAGGCAGCTCAGTCTAAAAATTTAAATTCAGGTCAAATTTGAAAAAAAGAAGATTTTCTGTGAAAAAGGATTTATTTCTTTGATTATTATTTTTCCTGTCTACACTTAAATTATCTTTACAGCTCATCCTTGTCAGGGTTGCAGGGGCTACAGCCTCTACAGCTGACATTGGGCAAGAGACATTTCACTCCCTGGACCCAATGCCAACCAATTGCAGGACCACATAGAGACAGACAACAATTCATGCTAATTCATACCTAAGGGCAATTTTGAGTCCAGGTTCACTTAACAAGCACATTTTGGTCTGTCCTGGAATCAAACCAGCAACCTTCTTGCTGTGAGGCAGATGCCACCCTCTTCATTTTATGCATTTGTTAATAAAATAATAAAAATGTCTGACAAATGTACTTTGATAATCTCAAAGAACTGTTTTTGTAATTAGCGTGAACGGCTTAAAGCAAACTGTGGCTTTTGACGCCTACCCTGCTCACACAGGTTTATTATTTCAGATATTTCATGTCTCTTTGTTAAATTATGAATCATTTTGACTGTCAAATTTGAGCATTTAGGCTTTTAACAATGAAAATAAATATAAGAATACAAAGAAGCTTAAGGTAAGGTACTCCTGCAACAATATGCTGCAGGAAAATTTGTCTTATGTGGACAGTTTCTGATCTTTGTAGAAACAGATTGATGATACTAGAGCAAGTTGTTGAGGTTATGCTTTGGTTGATGAGTTTCTGCTCTGTTATTCTGACTCTGTTTTTCCTGTTGATTGATGATTATTGGTCGATTATAATTTGGAAACATGCTGCTGCCCATCTTGCCATCTCAGTACCCTCTTGTCTCTCTCTCTCTCTTAAATTCTTTAACATAATTTATTTTTTCTGGTTTAAAGGTTCTGATGAATCAACACTAAATGGGGCCGAATAGAAATGAGAGCTGAATGTGGAGATGCCAGGGCAGATGTGGTTTAGATAGATCTTTAGATATGTTATTGATCCATTTGGGGAACTTCAGACACGCAGTATCAGTAGTTGTGGTAAAGATCAGTCCAGGTCCTAATCCACTACTGTCACACAGGGTGTTGTTCAGTCTGACAGGAACAAAGGATCTCCTGAACCTCTCAGACCCTGTTTACAGGGAGATGTTTTCACCAGAAATGCAAAAATTTTTCCTTTGCATTTTGAAAGCAATCTGCATTCACATGGAGACGCCAGAACAACCGAAAACGCTGTAGTGTGCATGCCAGTCCAGTAGAAACAGCGGTGTTACGTCACACGTACAAAGAAGGAAAACTTTTCACAAACAACAATGGTGAGAGACGCAGGAGTTTCTTGTCTGGACAAGAAATCTGTCTGGATAGTTTTGTCTGGTTAAGAAACTAAGCACAGCGAGCAGCACACGTTACTCTGCAGACGGCTGAAGCTGTTGTTGTTCCTGGTGTGTGCAGCCTTCACGTGAAGGAGTACTGCACATGCGGTGACGTCAGCAATTCATCCCGAAACGCTGAATCCCGTCTACATGAAGCCAGGAGTCACCATTCTCATGTAAACGGGAGGTGATGAGTCTCCCACTGCTGCTTCTCTGTCCCTCCAGGCTGTTGTGGAGGGGGTGGTTACTTTTGTTCATGACGGCCTTCAGTGCAGGTATTGCTGCGTTCTATTATCCTCGGAGCTGGGAAGAGGAAAGTGGGAGTGATGTTAGTGACTTATCAGTGTTTCAGTTACAAAGTCGGAAAAAAACATGCCAATCTACCAGGCTATTGTTAGCCGTTGTTAGCATGCCATGCGCTGTAACTCACAAATATCACATTAAGAATGTAAATATCACTTTGGCAGCATTTTTGTAAATATAAGTTGAACAATACTGTGTACAGCTGATTTAGTGCGACACACACTAGTCAAAAGTGCAAATAAATGGATTATTGCGGGAGCTTAATAACTGTTTGCACTGGGGGAAGCCATCTTTGATTGTCAATTTGGGGGTGGTGAGGTTCCCCCGAATTCCCAGTAGGAAATTCCGACCTTGGAGGGCTTTCCAGATTAAATTTCCTATTCAGAACTTGGAAATTCCGACTTCTGACTACAACTGGAACGCACCATAGGTCTATGTCTCTCCACCACATACCCAGTGAGTCGAAACTCCTGCCGAGCACAGAGCTAGCCTTCTTCACCACCCTGTCCAGCCTCCCGGTGTTCCTCTTGGTTCTGAAATTATATATTCTGTATCCCAGAGTTCAAATTTTTTTTACACTTAGGTTGAGGTATGATGTGGCCCGGTTATCCTTGTCCTTTTCTGTATGGGGTCCTTGATTAAAAAAGACTGGACATCCCTGCTCTACAACTATAACTGCTTTTGAGCATTTTCCAAGGCACAGCGCATGCGTGAGAGGCACAGGGCTACAGTTGCAGACCCGGAAGTGGTGTCGGAATCCCCCTGTGGAGTGATCCATCTGTTCAGTGCGGACGATCTCACTCAGTGGATCATAAGCAGCAGCTTCTGCCCTCGAAGGACGTCCAGCTCGTTAAAGTTCAGCCGGAGACATCAGTTAATAACGAAAATATTAACCTGAAGACCGCAGCATCCTCTCAGGAGACGGAGGAGAGAGGCAGAAGGTAAGACGTCCTGATGTTTGTGTCTTCATGTGAGCCCGGACGGTGGACCAGAGGAGCCCTTCCTCACTGAGATGGATTTATGTTGGATACTGGTCAAGGTTTTTCTCACAAACAAACATGATTTTATTCATTTTATTACCTGTGCACTGAACGAACTAGGCGTTTTTTCCGTCGGTAACGTCGTGTTAGATACGTAAGCTGACGTAAAAGGGGGAAATGGAGAAACGGTCGAGGCTCGAGATTCTGGATGAAGAAACAGAAAATGCGCTGAAAAGCTGCAAAGTGTTTGTTTATTTGTGATTAATATTATCAAGCTGGCATAAGCAGCGTGGGAGAACAAATTAACAATAAGTCATTTTTTACACTCCAGAATGACTGTTAATGAGGTAGATTACTCCATAAACCCTTGAGCATCATTATGCACACGTCCACTTGTGTTAAAATGTGTTTATTTTACTTCTGTCGTTTTTTATTATAAAAAACAGTTTTACATCGTTGACATGGTACAGTGAAATTACACAGACTCTTACGTAAGAGCTTACCGGTTGCACAGCCCTTAAACATGAAGGTTAAAATGATAAAGATCAACTGTTATCAACAGACCTGATAATGTTAAGATGGATAGGGGTGTGTATTGGCAAGAATCTGGCCTTCAATTTAAGCTGGAGTCAGAATACAGAATATCAAAATATTTTGTGATGCCACCCACTCTTGGGCACACAGTGAAGTGGTACAGAAATGAGGAAGAGTAAACTTTATTAAAACCTCATAATTCAAATCTTAACATCCTGTCCCTGAAACATGCCACATTGCATTCCCCAGCAGTTTCCGGGCTGCCTTGCTCAATGGCACTTCAGCAGTGCCCAGGAAGTCATCTGGCACCTCTCCAGCTACCAGACCAACTTCCAAACATGGTTCAGTCAGGACTTGATCTGGTCCCAAACCCACTTAGGCTGCGTTTACACAGACGCTCCTGACTTTTCTGGACAACAAATCAATTCGGAAAACAAATCTGTCTGGATAACAAATCGAGCACGGTAAGACGCTCACACGTTACTCGGAGAACGGCCAAAGCTGTTGTTGTTCCTGGTATTGGTGCCCAGCTGTCATATGAAAGAATACTGTGCATGCGTTGACGTTAGCGTTTCACCCTGAAACGCTCGGATACGGGTTTACACGGAGCTGATTGGAGAGCGGATTCAAATCTTTCCACTCTGGAGCCTGGTTTCAAAAGTTTCAGTTTTAGATGGAAACGCAACGCATTCTCATCTAAACGCAAGGCCACAACGCAACGAAAACTTATCGGATTTGACAGTTTTCGGCGCCATGTAAGTTAGTAAATAAATCCATTCATTCATTATATATGCAGCTTATTTCTTCTGGGGTCTCTGGGGGCTGGAGCCTATCATAACACTTCCTGTTGCATTGATCATTTCTGATGAAGTTGTTTTTAAGGACCGTCCCAGGGAACCAATCTTAATAGCAGGTGTTTAATAAATACTAAATCTCTTTAATAAGAGATGTAGTCTATCAGTGGTTTCATCCCCTTGTTGGTCTGAGGTTTCCTTTGTGGGGTTTGCATGTTCTTCCTGTGCATGTGTTGTTTCTCTCTGTGCACTCCAGCTTCCTCCAGTAGGTCAAAAACATGCTCATGAGGTTACCAGTTCAGTTCAGGTCAGTTTGTCTGCAGTGACAGCACTGCCAACAACAACTAATACAAACAAACAAATAAATAAACAAACATTTACAGAAAACATCGCAGTGTAAGACATAGCCAAAGTTGACATGAGCAACCCCAATGAAGTACAAAATAATCAAAGAGTTTAAAAGAGTACTAAAAGAAGTGAGGAAGTGGGTGGAACCTGTTGTCAATATAGAACAAGCAGTGCAATTAAGAATTATGCAAGTTGACTGCATGAATTGCTTGTGGCACAAAGAAAAATTAGTAGCTATTTGTAGCTATTTGTACGTACCATATTTACCTTATATCTCCTCCAACAGAACGTGAGCAGAGCTGGACAGAATTGCCTGTGCCTTCAGTAAATCTTGTCCATCAAAGATCTCTGAGAGGGAGAGGTGCTGCATGACATTTGTTCTTAATAGTAGTGTTGTGCTCAAGTCCACATTGTCCGAGACCAAGACTTGCCTGAGACAAGAATGCACCGAGACCAAGACAAGACCAAGACTTTTGGAAGCCGACACCAAGTCGAGACCAAGACCGAGACCAAGTCGAAACCGAGACAAGACCAAGACTTGTGGAATTCGAGACCAAGTCGAGACCAAGACTTGTGGAATTCGAGACCAAGTCAAGACCAAGACCGAGACAAACCGAGACCATTAAAATTAATTTTCAAAACCATGACAAGGTTGACAGTTAAGGGGGTTGTCACTCAGTCACAATACCGGGAAGATAGAAGTCATCACAGGGAAAAATAACAAATGAATCGAAGCTTTTTGTTGTTTTATCAAGTGTTCCTCCTTATTCACATTAATGAAGTTGAAGAATGGCAGATTAGTGCTGGTCTTGATCTGTCTTGATGGAAAATCCCGATTCCGGCCAGTCCAAGACCAAGACAAGTTAGAGTAAAAATGCTTTCGAGTCCAAGACAAGACCAAGACCTTCAAAATGTGGTCTCAAGACCGGTCTCGAGACCAAGACCGGTCTTGAGTAACACAACACTACTTAATGGTTAAAGGCTTAAAGGTTTCAGGGAAAAGAAATTCAGCAGAATGTTAAAACTGACTCAAAAAAAGATGTATAGAATAAAACCATCAAGGTCTTATCGACATTAAAGATTTTAGTCTGCGCAGAAAGTAAAACTTTTGTAGGTCCTTTTTTACAACTTGTTGAGTATTGAGGTCATGTGACAAGTTTTTGCCAATCACTGTCCCAAAGTACTTGTAGGAATCAACAATCTTCACTGCTGTACCCTTGATAATGGTTGGGTGAGCTGGTTGTGATGTCTTCCTGAAGTCATGATTATGTCTTTAGTTTTTTGAACATTTAACTAGAAGAAGTGGCTGTCACATCACTCCACAAAGTCAGCCGTGACTGACCTGTGGTCAACCTCACCATCCTGGAGGAAACTGACTAAAACAGTGTGATCTGCAAATTTCAAGAGATGCCTGTGAGTGTGGTGACTCTACAGTCACTGGTAACTGGTGACTTTAGAGCCACCTTTCCTTCGAGTATGAGGGTGAATGGTTGTCTGTCTCTCTATGTGGCCCTGTGATTGACTGGCGATTGGTCCAGGGTGTACTCAGCCTCATGTCCAATGTCAGCTGAGACAGGCTCCAGCCCCCAGAGACTCCAACAGGAATCAACAGTTTAGATGATGGATGTAATTGATTCGATTTTATTGAAACTGATGCTGTTAACACTTCTGCTCATTGATTTTCTGTGTGGACAAAATGTGTGCCAAACACATCACTCCTGATATCGAATGCTGTGCTGCACAGATTGATGCTTCTGCGAGTTTCTGGTGTTTTCTCTTACTGAAAGTTGTGCAATGAGCAGCCGTTTGTTGAAAGTCAAGACCCAGTTTCGTCCACTTCTGCCCTTTGTCTGCCATAACTTCCGACTTCTTTGTTGTCAGTTCTGCTGACTGCCTCTGGTGAGAGCGTGACGTCCTTGTTTTACAAAGCATGCAGAACAAGTGGGAGGAACTGAGAAGGAAGTTGTTAAGCAAATAGACAAATGACATTGATTCCTTTAGGGAGCTGTTATCAATTCTCAACTGGGGAAAGTTGTTTTTTGGTTTCCATACTTAACTGTTTATTGGCAGAATTTACTGATATGACATTGTGCTTAATTAAGTGTTCACTGAATGTCTGTTGTAAAAAAAATCAGCCAGATGCTTCTTTATAAATCAACATCAGTCCTTTCCAGATTACATTCATTACAGATATAAATTTAAATTTTAGGTTTATGTTTCTATGCATGGTTGTATTGATTATTCATCAATATTAATTATCTTTACAGCCGCATAGACATGAGGTCCCGCTTTAAAATGAGATGCCACATATTGAGGAGCTTACCTTTAATTAATTTATATTCATCAAATACTGTGCAAACAGATAAGGATTAATTAAGTCTATATTCAGCAGAGACAAAAGTGGTGAGAAGAACTGATTTATGATTGGGTATCCATGGGTTTGCCACTATTATAAGTTCTTATTTTTGGTCCCTTTGTCGCTGGCTGGGTGGATACATCTCTGGATGTATGTATGTGTATTAAACAAATATATTCAATACATGTATTTGTATATTTAAGTTTATTTATAAAATAAAGGATGTGGTTCAGCCTGCTCTGTTGTAAAGTGTCTTGAGGTAACACCTGCTATGAACCGGCGCTATAAAAATAAAGATTGATTAATTTAATGAAAAATCAACCCAGTATCATTTATTTGTTTTAAATAAAAATAGATTGCCACAGCAAGAACTGGTCAATTATAGAAGAGACTTTGTGCTCCTCCCAAAACGTGTACATAGATATAAATATTAGTGATATTGATTTTTTAGCTATAGGAATAATCCAAAATCACTCTAAACTGTAGACTGACCAGAGCTGTTTGTGTTGAAACTTTTTAAGTCTTCAGTCCTTTTTAATTTGACACGTTTTTCAAACAATGACTGATAGTGAAAAATGTAGCTGCATGACTCCAGAAAGAGAAATATTCTTCACACACAAAAGCTCTTTGTCCTCCGGTATGATTCTTGTCAGTTCCAAAGTAAACACTAGGACTTTACCCCCTCCTGTTTTTGTGAAAAGGACTTTGTGCCTGTCAAAGGTTGGACATCTCGTCACTGTGACTCCTGCATGTTTGTGACAGCGAGAAACAAAATGTTTGTCCAAAATCTGATGAGGCATTTACTCAGAAGTGGCGTCCCTCTTTATGGTGACATATGGACAAACGCAGACGTCTGATTATGATGGATTTTAAAGATACTTCACAATATTTAGAAGTGATAGGAAAGGTAAAGTAAAGACAGTTTCAGAAGAAAAGAAGTGAAGGACTAAAGCGTGATGATACGTTCGTATATCCGTCCATCATCTATCTTCTCTCCTCTGGGTCTCGGGGGCTGGAGCCTATCCCAGCTGTCATTAGACATGAGACTGAGAACACCCTGAACTGGTCACGAACCAATCACAGGGCCACATAGAGAGAAAAACAACCATTCACTCTCACACTTATGCCTAAGGGCAATTTAGCTAATGAGCATGATTTTGGTCTGTGGGAGGAAGCCAGGTCGACAGGGTTCAAATCTGCAACCTTGTGTAGATTCTCATTCATCCAGGTCATGGTTTTCTTGAAGATTCAAAATAAGGCAACTGGACAGTGTTGAGTTTTGGGAAATATCTCATTTTCTGAATCTTCAAGTTCAAATTTAATGTCAGTGAAGATTTGCTCAAATCTGTGTGTGTGGGGGGGGGGGGGGTGGATTTTGCTGTTGGGGACGCGGGTCTGTGCCCCCTTGGATGCATGCTACTCCATTTCTTATCCATGTGGGCCCACCCCCCTACTATAAAGACCCCACATTTCTGGTGTCCCTGGTTTCTTACAGCCTTTACTTCCTGTATGGACTTAGATCAGCACAGCACTTGAACAGCTATCTCAAAATATTTACACTACCTATTTGTCCTCCCTTCCGTTTGTCTTGTCTTGTCCTGTCTGTCACTGTTTCCCCTTCTTTCACACTGTGGTGTGGCATGGCCCTCCCCTTCAGCTCACATCAGGGGTTAAATAAAGTTTGATTTGATGGAGTAGCCTACAGGGAGGGCTGGTGATGGTCACTGTAGCAGTGAATCATATTCACATATCTCTGGCTACTAGAAAAAAATGGCATTGGTCTTTTCAACGCTGTCATCAGACACAGTGCTCAGCAGAAAAGATAATCCAGACAAGGGGAAGAAAAAAAAAGATTTGCTAAAAAAGAGTTAAGCTTATTAGTTTTAACATTAAATACCTTCATTGTATTCTGGTTTTATTCATTTTTATTAACTCCTCTCATCCAGCAATTTATAGAAATGTAGGACTTTTGTTTTGCATTTAAGTTCAGCCTCCCACCACTAGTTGGCAGCAGACATTTATTCAAATTATTTTCATCTCTTTTTTTTCATTGTTATATTTGTCACTATGACGCACAACAATGTTTATTAGTAATGAAGGGATCATGCTTTATGTATAAAGAAACTGATAGGGTGGAATTTAAATGCAGTTAAATTAAAATAAAAGTCTTGAATAGATCGTGATCGTGATGTGTGTCTTTAGTGTCACATCATGTAGGGTCACCTATGAATTGTGATGCCAGATTCTTGTCAATGCACACCCTTAATAGCAATCTAAAAAGTGTGATGGAAACTGAAATGGTTTATTGACTTATTTCCTAAGCTATCTACAATAAAAGTCAGTCTGATGTCACTGACCTTACCCAGAACTGACCTTGGTGCATGCACTTTAAAGGCACAAGCTTGTCACAGATTCAGCGGTGTTACACTTAAAGGCGTGACCGTGTTACCTGGAGCAGTCAGCTGATGTCTTTCTGAAGTTTCTTTTTCAGCAGGAGAACCAGTTGGATTTAGTTCAATCTGACATGTTGTTTCTTGTCTCCTGAGCAGAGTTAACAGAATGGGGAGGAACCATCCAGCTCAATGACGGAGGAGCTGAAATAAACCTCCCTGACTCGAGAGCATGAGCTCCTCTGACGCTGCGATGGACCCTGAAGCAGCTCCGGAGGATGTGGAGTCCCGGCTGATGTACAAGGTTGAGCGTCCGGTCTATGATGAGGGATTCATCAGGACAGAGGTTCTCCATCGCAGGAAAAACACCACGACCCTCCGGCAGAGGCTCAGGCAACAATGCAGGTGAGCTCCTCAGTCATTTTGTTTGTTTACTCTTGGATGATTTATATGAGGAGCAAGTTTTACATTTGTGGGGGTTTTAGGAAACTCTAGCAGTTATTGTATTAAAAAATGGCTTCTTTAAATGCATTTTGTGAAAAGGTGGAGGTGCACAGCTTTGTAAATAAAGAAGCAGAAATTAGGGCTGGGATATATGGAAAAAAATGCATTTTTAATCTCAGTATTTAAGCAGCACTTCAGTACATGATCATGTGCATCTTTGTATTTTCTCTCTAAAGAACAAAACATGGTTTGTCTCGAAATCAGAGTTTTGATTTTAATATTATTGCAACTCCTCACTGGGGATAGTAACAGGAAGACAGAAGATGGGAAGGAGCTGTAGCCAGTAGCCATAATTTATTTTATAATTACTTTTAAAATTTATATCTACAAATTGTTTTTACTTTTTTCTTTTGATTTCTTTTGATAGCGGATGTACTACTACAAGTATTTGACATTTTTAAATATTATTTATTTAACCAGATATTTCCCACTGAGATCAGGGTTTTATTTACAATGGCGACCTGGTCAAGTGGTCAGCAGCACACGTTATATAATAAAAATCTAATTTGTTATCTTAAAAAAAACTGAAGGCAACAGTAA
Organism: Scarus forsteni; assembly: GCA_036419115.1. Lineage (NCBI taxonomy): Eukaryota > Metazoa > Chordata > Actinopteri > Labriformes > Labridae > Scarus > Scarus forsteni. The sequence goes on from JAZDUH010000341.1 coordinate 38,175,025, forward strand.
AAACGATATTATTGGATTTCTTTCGTAAGCATATGTAAATCCCAGATGGAGGGGGACGCCATGTTTTATCTTGCCAAGGGTGCCTCACTGGGTTAGGCTCTGCTGTACATGCATAATGAACAAAGTTTTAGGTGTAAAGTCTTAAGGGTTTCTGATTTATGGGCCTTTAATAAAGGGCTGTTATGCCTGTTTTTGACACTCACAAATGTGTTTGTTTTTGAGTAGCCACTTTTGGATACCAAGTTCTCTAAAACATCTAAAACAAGCAAAGATTTCTGGCTGGATTTTACTTTCCCTGGTAATTTGCTTTTAAGATCAGCTGAAAAAGGACACATCACTCTTAACATCAGGTGACACTTCTGACAAAGACGGAAGATTCTGTCTTAAACGTGAACTAAAAACCGTCTTGTCTGTTATTGAAGAAAGTACAAGCAACTTTAGCGTCAAGAACCAAAGATTCAAGAATTATTGGTCCAAGCGAGTACATTTGAGTGTGAAAATATCATGCACTTGCACACGCACACACTCACATATTGACCATCTCCACCTCACGTATAATTCAGTAACTTGTCAAAAGTCCCTGTGTGACTTGGTTTAGTTTTGTCTTGCTGTTTTTATATGTACACAAACTGTCTCGTCTCTTTCACAGTATGATGGTTGTTTCTGTCATATCTTTCACCCTGTCAAAATGTATTGTATTGCACCGCAGCAAACAAAATAAATAAAAAAAGAAAATATCTGTGAGTGTAGCCAATGCAGCTCTTCAGGCTGTAAAACAGTAACTGCACTTTATATTCTGGTATATTTGGTTTTATGCTCATAAAACAGACAAAAGGCTGTAAAAGATGTCATCACCTAAGTGTTTTTATTGCCCTGTTGTCGCCCTGTGCCAACATGACGGATCATTTTTGTGGTCAATTTCCTGGACACTTAACACTCCCGTTTTTCTCAATGTCTCTGTACTCAACGGGAAGTCGATTGCTCATAAATACCTGCCGATTGTTTTTTTGTGGTTCATTGTAAAGTCAAATGTGTAAAAACAGCAGCAGAAACTATGACAGCATTTTGATTTTTGAAGCTCCATGAGGCACTCAGCCAAGTTTTATTCTATCACAGACTCTCAGAGGTGTTCAGATTTTTATGAGTGTGAATTTCCGGACTTTTGGTCAATGCTGCATGGTACCAGAAATGTTTGCTTTTATTGGATAAACGCTAAAATTTTGAAAGTCAAATGATAGTAATATCTATTTTATACAACAACAAACAGTGAAGATGTTTCCTGAGTGTATTCCCTCAATCTGGCCTGAGGTTGCAAAATTCTGATGATTTTCAAAGTTGGAAACGTTTCATTGGAGTTTGGGAATAAACCTGGAATTTACTAAAGTGAAGGTTGGTCCTTTACAGAGATTTAAAACATGGTTGAGAAAACATAGTAGCTTAATCATGACGGAAACAATCGATTTCATGCTGATTTACTTCAGAATATCTCTGCTACTCCTCACACTGCTCGCTGCAGGTGTATTGAGGCCACGCCCCCTTCGTGCACTCTGCGTTCCTCCATCACGTGCTCGGGTGTTTTCTAGATCCCTGAACCACTGACAACATTTGAACTTGCGGACCTGAAGTGAAGCTGAAATTTAGTATTCAATAACATTATAAAACAAGATAAAGTTCCATTGAGAAACAAATCTGTAGAAATGTGATGTCTTTTAATTGGATTTTTTGGCCCGGATGTCTGCCTATGACAAAACAAAATGTTTTTTTTTATGTCTGGATACAATACAGATCTTTTGAATCACCCCAATTTTCAATTAATTCCTTTAAAGGCAGGGTTGATAATCAGATTTAGATACACTTTTTGTTTTACTGGTTAAAAGGATGGTTATGTCCCCATGGCAATCAATACATGATGTGTTTTTAAAAGAGAATGAAAAATAGTTGCTGTCTACAGCAGGATTAAAGCAGGGAAAACACCAACCAATCACAGCAATCTGTGAGCCAATCAAATCCCATACTGCCGTTCTGTCCACCTTCTGCGCGTAGATTTGCCGGCGTGCACTGACCCTGATTCAGTGTACGTAGCCGAGCTGAGAGGGATCCAAGTACACTGGGGACCGTCAGAGAAACTACCTATACCCCGATTACTGGTAACCACTCCCCCTGCTAAACAGAGCAAGAAAAGACAGACAAAGGCAGAGAATGCTGAAGCAAAAAAATAATTTTGGACAAAGCCAGGGCAATAATGAGAGTCAACAGTTGCGAGTACTAACTAACTGTTTTTTTTTATTTTTACTATGGTAATATTTTGTTGTTTTCTTACGGCTGCGTGAGACAGGACTTTGCATTGTACAAGACAAAAGCAATGTGCTAAGGACCAGTTCTGTGTCGGTGGTTTTATATAATCAGATTCATGCTAGTTTTCTGTGATTGTCAACCCCAAGCTAAAGGCCCATGAATAGTTTCCAGTTTGGATTGTTCCAAATTCCCCAACTTAACTTCCTCATGGGAAGATTCTGAAAAGTTTCTGGAAATCACCTGACATTTTCCACCCCTTTGCAACCCAAATTACAGCAAAGCTCGACTGTCATTCAGCCGGGAAACATTCATATTGATCTCACATTTGAGAAACATATGGTGTCCCCGTCTGTTTGTTTACTTTTTGTTGTAGTGGTCTTACAGATCATGTCAGGTGATCCAAACAAGAAGACACAAACATTCCAGAGGAACAAGGAAGTTATTAAGATTAGTTTTGGGGGTTTTCATGCCTTTATCTGACAGAGGAAAGGGCAGTGGACGTACAGGAAAGCTGCATTTAAACCCATACTGATAATGTCAAGGGCCTCAGCCTCTCTGCTGCACACGGTGTGCACGGACAGAACTGCTAAGTTATCAGCTCCCCATTGACAGATTTTTCAGGAACTAGATGGGTTTTGACCGCAGAAATAAAGGGTCTAAATCTAGAGTTTGGGTTTTTTAGTTACCTTCCAAAAGTCCTTAATTAGGGGTTTATTACATTTTAATAAGAGTAGGGCCTGCAGAAGGGCTGAACAGTGTATTGCAGCTGTAGTGTGTTAATGTGCAATGGTCACATTAAAAGACATGCAATGTCAGTCACATGACTTTAGACATATTGTGCTTCTACAGATTTACTCAGTTTCAGTGTTGAATACTTACAACAGAATTCAGTGTCATTTTACCACCAGAGAGTAAGTAGGGCTGGGCAATATACCCATTCAATTGATTAATTCAAATTAGAAGATTAAAAAAAAACATTTCTTATTTTAACTTCCTCCAATAGTTAGTTGCTACAATGTTTGAAAATAAGAATACTGAAAATTAACAGTCTTATAATGGTCGTCCCTGTCAGCTTTTGCACAAGCACTTTTATAGGCTTGTATTTATTTATTTTTTAAAGAGATAAAATATGGTTCAGAGAGTTTCATTTTAAAATACTGTGGAAATACCTCAGCCTTCAGTATTTGTGTAGACAAATCTGCCTACATTACATAGTCAACATTTTATGACATGAACTTTAGCCTTAAGAGGGAAATTCTGTATGATTAGGAAATATTTTTTGATTATATAAAGGCAAAACTTCAGTCATATAACTATAGTGTCATGTTTTCTTTTTTTAAGAGAGAAAATATCGATTAAATTCAAGTGTTGTGGAAAAAATTGGGAGGAAAAGTTTTGTCTTAAAGCTGTACCGCCCAGCTCTAAAACTAAGTAACATTTTTTTATATGACACCATTCTAGAGCAGAGGCCAGATGGTGCTTCATGATAAAATCATAACAAGGTAAAATGAGATATAAAAAACAATTAGATATATAAAATAAAAAAGGCTCCTCTGATGCCCCAGTCCCCCGAGGATTCCATGAATTTCCATCCTGCTGACACGACATCAGCCCTGTTTGAGCCCAGTTTGCATCACATAAGCTCTGGCTGAGCCCTGTCTCTTGGGCCGCCTTGAACTGAGCACAGTTGGAGCACAATCAGATGTGTCCTTGTCAGGAGTCCTCAGAAAGCTTTCAGGATTGAGCCACAATCAGCCAAATTGAGCCCTGTACATTCCACGCTTCTCTCACCCTCATGCTGAACATTTGCTGTGGAGTAGTTTTGGAACATCCTAGGACGAGCGGAGATCTGGGGAATCTCGCTGTCCACTGACATTGATATATCAGCTGATGCAGCGAACAAACAGTGTCCTTAAGTCCAAAAGTCCACAAAAAAAAAAAAAAAAAAAGTCCATTCCATACTGCTCGTGCGCTGTAATCCAAAAAGTCCTGTCGGATAAGTCCTAAAAATTACTTGAAAGCGACATCATTTTAGCACATGTTTATAACGACATACAGTATCATTATTTCTATAGCCTAAACAGTACTATGATACACGCATGATACAACCAAAGGCAGCACCTGAGGGCGAAGAAAGGCAACAAGAAAAAGAACACATTCTGCTGACACCTCTTGTGTCTGTCCACAGCTCCGTCGCTCACAGCAGAATGTGGGATTTCTTGTTCTACGCTCCTAATTATTGCAGTGCGCGCATTCGTTTCTAAGTTCAGGAGAAACAACAGACCCCAGTCTACGGATCCGGAGTCCTGCTTCTGTAAGGCTTACTCGAACAGACCACAGTATCTGCAGAGTTTTGATGTTTTCTGCACATGAAGTGTAAAAGCAACAGATTATACTTGTCACAGATGGAGCAGTGCTACATTTCAATGAGTTACCATGTTAAAAGGAGACTTCCAGCTTTTCAGTCCTATTAATCCTCTCTGCACCGTCTTAAGGTTGTGCAAAATGCTGCCGCTCCTCCTCACAAAGACAAGAAAACATGACCACATAACGCCAGGCTCAGCTTGCAGCTTTAAAATGTCACTGATAGTTTTTCAGTTGTAAATGGAGTAGCACCTTCTGATCTGGTTAGTCATGTCTGTTACTACACTCCTGCAAGGTCTCTCGAGTCATCCAACAAGTGTTTTTGGAAGTCCAGAGATCAGATCATAAATCCAGAGGAGCTCTAGCCTTTATGGTGGCTGCTGTCAGGCTTTTAAACTTGCTCCCTCTCCTTATAAGGCCTGATCCTCATCACTTTCAGGTCACTGCTGGATACACTTCTTCAAACTTAACCCAAGTATTTCTGAACCCAACATGTTTAAGTTTGTTTATCATTAAATTTGATTTTATGGTTCTAGTTTTGTTTGTTCTGCCCTTAGCTGTCTTTGCATCCTTGTCCTATTTAAAGTTTGTTTAATGACTTATGATGATGATCATTTTTTTTGTTGACGTTGCACATCACCTTGGTCAACATATATTAGTTTTAAAAGTTCTTTATAAGTGAATTTTGACTCTGAGTTTGAATCAACAGCTAATGAGTTTTTCTAAATAAAAGGCAGGGCTTCTCATGGAGAAGCAACTCTAGACATTGTCAGAAATGATCAATAATGTAGGCAATATGTGATACAGTGGCAAGCCATGAGCGGTTTTTTGGACAATTAAGTAAATGTTCAGTATAGACGTCCTTTTTGTTTCTTAAATCAGATTTTGCCTCAAATCAGGTTTGTACATTGTTTTTTGATGACTAGTCAAGTATGTTCACAATCACTATGATTCAAAAACAATAGTCAGGGATGGGAACCGAAAACAACTCTATCATTAGTCTTTTTCCTTAGAAATTTCCTTAACAGTCTTTCCCCAGATGTAAAGTTCAGGACGTCACACCCTCATTAGAGGAATTCTGCAGGAATGAGAACAAAAGAGTCAAACATCATGGCAGAAACTGGCTCATACCGTTTCCTGGTTTTCAACAGAAATGTGCCAACTGAGCAACTTTCAGTCAGTAGAATCACCACCAACCTGGAAAAACATTAATCTGTTCGGCACGACCTTGAGTATCAGGAGTGTCGTGTGTTTGACATTGTTGCAAGTGAAAACCTATGTGCGCCAAATTTATGCTGCACAAAACAACTCAGCTCTCATTCCCAACCTTAATGTGATGTTCCTAAACAATAGAGCTTTAATATCTCTCTGTTTAAGATGCCCTTTTAAAGATCCCTTCCCCCGGTGGGCCCAGACCACTGTGACTTGGGTACGGTCTACTGTGAGGTTATTGGTCAGGTTAGCACTTTTAGCAACATGTTGTCAACAACTCTGAATTCCCTCTAACCTCTTTGCCCTGCAATAAGCTTGCTACCCCGAGCCAATGAGCTTGAACTGATGACAATGGGAGGAGGCCATGGGGGTAGGTCTATTTGGGTGATGCCATTCCTGGCGCTACAGACTTCTTGTGTTGGTCACATTGCACAGCGGAGACATGTTAAACACACAACAAGGCACATAAAACTAAATAAGTGTGGACTCTTTAGAAAAATTTCCATTTCTGGTGTGGGAGAAGAAATGCTGAAATATTTTTTTTCTCTGTATCATTTCACATTTGTGAGGGATTTGCAGCTGCTATAAATATCCCCAACTGACTATCTGTGATCAGAAATCAGTTTCAATTTACCAGCATCCCAAAAAGTTTCTTTTGCCATATGTTTAGCATAGTTTCCTTGAAGATATTTGTTTAACTCGCCCTAACTTATTATGTTTGTTGCACTTTTCATAAATAAAGAAAACAGTCCAAACCAACGTAAAAAACAAAACAAAGACATAAACATTAAAAAAGCCGAATAGTTAAAAACAAAATCAGAGTCAGGATCAGAAATATTTTATTCATCCCCAAAGGGAAGTTTGGTTGTTTCAGTTATTCCTTCACACAGTATAGTAGTAGGAATATCAAATAAAGACATTAATATAGATAAGTGCAAAAAAAGAAAATAAATTGAAATGAAAAACTACGTAGGCAGGTTGCAACATAAAGAATAAAAAAGATGATATCTGTTTTTTATGACAAATTAAAACCTGCTTCTTCTCTGCCTCTGCAGGTGTTCATCAGAGAAAGCCAAAGCAGCTCTTCATAGTTTCCTCCCGATTCTAACATGGCTGCCATCATATCCAGTCAAGCAGTACCTGTTCTCAGATGTGGTCTCAGGTCTCAGCACAGGAGTCGTGCAGCTCCCACAAGGTCAGTGAATAATTAAATAAGTACATAGGAGCAACAACAAAGATTTAGAGCAACATAACCGTATCAAATGTCACATTTTCATGTTTTTAAAGCCATTAATGTTGTGTAACTGAATGCAAACAAAGCTAACATCAGGGTTAACTCTCTGAAAGTGCAGCAGCAGTCTGATGGACGGCTTCCAGCTTCTCACTGTGTTTGTTTTCATATCTCTGCAGCGCTGGCGTTGGGTTGTAATCACTTTGCTCCTGGGACTGCTCTGTTTATTTACCTTCCCCCCTCTGCTCCACAGGTCTGGCCTATGCTATGCTAGCAGCTGTGCCTCCAGTTTATGGCCTGTACTCTTCGTTCTACCCGGTCCTGCTCTACACCTTCTTTGGCACATCCAGGCACATCTCCATAGGTGAGAGATTTAGCTTCAGGCCTCCTGTAGAGGTTTTACTTAGTGGGTCATAAATCTTCTCCCTCAGGCTACATTTGGTTGGATCCAAGGTACCCCCCCCCCCCCAACACACACACACACACACACACACACACACACACACACACACACACACTCATTCTTATTGAAATCAGGGCTTTCTTGTTCTTAAAGGATGCCCCTGTTTTGTCATTTAAAGTACCTTTATATAATAAAAATGTAAATGTAAGGGTATTCTTGTAGACATTTGACCAAGCTTATGTGGTACAGTCTGTTTGGTGGGCCCCTAAGGGAGCCAGGGGTCTGCTACCATGTTGCTCTGCCCACCTCCACTTGTCACTTTTTATGGCCAACTTAAAAGTCTTTTCAATCAAACTGGCTTGCTGCAAGGTTTTCTTACTAGGTAGTATGCCACTATTTAGTTTGTTATTTTGTATTTGAACATTACAAAGCACATATACATTTTAATATTTCCATATATTTTTTCTTCCAAAACTCCTTCTTTTGAAGGTGTTCATTTCTTTCTTGTCTTATACTCCAGCTGCAACAATTCTAAACCTTCCTTATATACACAAAGTGCACATAAAAGTCATCATAAACCATTACAGGTGTAATAAACAACCAAACATAATGCAAAGCCATTCATCAAAAATAAGCAGGATGACAACCAAACAAAGAGATAACAAATAAAGACAATAAATTAACAAACAGTAATTACTGACATGAAAGTTTAAAAAATAAAATAAAAATTATGAAAGAACTCCTTTTGTGGAACATCTTCCTGCTGGATTTTTTCCACAAATAGGCATTTAATTGTCTTAAGTGTTTGTTCTCTACTTTAAGGCTTACCAAAGTCACCATGGCATATATGTTTACTTTTGGTATAAACTTCATACTGAAGTACTGAACAATCCCTTTAATTTTTTCATTTGTAACTTCCTACAGTGCAAAGCATGCATCCTTACACAACCTCAGTTGTTCAGCTTTGACTCAAGTGAACAAAATGCTTTTAGAAGCTGCCATGCGTGAGTTTAGGTTGCTAAGATAAGACTCAACATTAACTGCAAGAGGTTCAGTCAGCCGGGAGAGGAGCCGATAAAAATTCCTCACAATTACTCGGGATGACCCAGCGATTAGCTCTGGACCAGCTCTTAGAAGCTGCCTGATTGTGACTTTTCTCACACATTAACTTATTTTTCCTGATCGTGGTAGGATATTTAATGTAAGAGCATTTTTGTTTTGTGCTTAACCTTGATGCTAACATGCACCTAGAATCCTGAAAACAAAGCAAACACGGTTAAGTTATATAAAGTCAGTTATTTTAGTCTGATCAGAAATCAAAACCCCAGAACAGGGCTGCAGCAGTTGTTTTAATTTATATATTTTTATTTCAGAGGGCATGGTGCAAGTTGATGTACATTACGAGACCGCAAAGTAAACAAGCTAGATAATAGCCATTGTCCAATTTCCATCTGTTGTCCCTGTAGATGTTCCATAAGGAGGAAAAGCTAAAGGCTAGAAACAGCTAAAGCTGCAGTTATCAACTTTACATTCACAGGAAGAGCAAAAGTAACAGAACTTAGACACAGAGTAACCAAACTGAAACAGAACAAACACATTGTTGCATATTGTCTTTGGTATATTTCACTTTTTCTAGGTATATTGAAAGTAACTGTATCTCACTACATAGATATACATAAACATATACATATATATATAAACATATATACTGTATGAAAGTGCCACTCCAAAAATGTATTATGGAACAAATAGAACCCCTATCAAAGTGCTGTCATGATAAAAGGAGAGAGAAAAATATATATAAATAAATGTGTTTCTTGATATGCAGGAATGAATAGTGTATCTATTCCTTTGTGGCTTATGACTACAGGTCTGGTTATATTTTTGCCAGTTCTTCGGATGGACTTTAAAGAGCAGTTTGATGAAGATTTCTTCTGCTGACATGAAAAGCAGGAAGGTGCAGATTTTCCCTCCTGGTGCAGAGTTGCTGCAAACATTATGATCTCTTTGGTCTTGGCAGGAGAAGGTGAATATCTGGGCTACTGTTCAAGTGCAGGATGGTCTTTCCTCTGTGATGAACAGACTTCTACACTCACACAGTAAAATGCAAAACCTCATAGTCACACTGGACACTATTAAACTCTATGAGCAAATAAATAGAGCAAAATAAGAATAAAGCAGTTCAGTTTGAGCCTTCTTACCCTACCCTGAAGATAGACCTTTTTTTTCAATTTAATTCAATTAAAAAACGTCATTTGTCACTAAGGGGGTAAGTCAGAGGCACATAGAGCAAAAGCAAAAGCAAAACAAAAGAACAGTAAAGACAGTACAACGTATGTGTCGAAGGTTTTTAAAAAATATATATTCTTTAAAGTAGAAAAAATATTTACTCAGTACCGGTATATAAAAAGTAAACAGTCAGCAAATGTCTACTTTAAATCAAGAGAGCTGCCTCTGGGACGCTTTTTCAGCACACTTACCATCTTTCTTGTTCAAATAAGTAACACGATAAAACAATTAGACCTGAATTACCTCAGTAAGCAACTGGATTCACCAGATGAACAGATGACACGGATATGAGGAGTATAACGGATAAAGACCTCTTTCACATCCTGGTCAAGATCTAGAATAGAAGTCACCAATCTACCAGCTGGTGACCCCTATTCTAGACCCATATTTGTCCCCCTTTTCTGGTAGACCAAAAACCTCTAGGTGGTAGTCCTAATTCCCATTCCCGTGTCATGTTTTAATAGGTGCCCTGACCAGAGTTACTGGTGGTCTTTAGAGAAGTCTTTGGCCTTTTCAGACTCAGGGTTGCTTTCTAAAGTTAGTGCCAAGATCTGTTTGATGGCTTCAGACCACCACCTGTATCTGTCCAACACACTGGGGTGGGGGTCCGCTATATTAACTGGCCAAAGCTCCTCAAGTTACACCGGATCAGAGGTGTTTATTGTGGAGTTAATGTTTCTAAATAGACTCTGACTGACAAAGATAAACTTTAAGGTAGACAAAACAATCATTATTAAGTGAATTAAGCAGACTCTTCTCGCTGTGAGGGGTTCTCTTAGGCTACATTTGGCACGAGCAGCAGGATTGTGAAACATCTCTGACCCTCTCTGACCTTCCCGCTCCCCTCAGCTGACTTCTTTCTTTCCAAGAGCGAGGTCCAAGTCTTCTCAGGTGTCAGCTCTAACCTTTAAGTCCATCTGACCACTGGACACCATGAACTGAAACTGTTTAACCTTTTTTAAAACAAAGATTTAGTGAGCACTTTAACTCACTTCAAATTAAACAGAGTTTGAGAAAAGGTTAGGGGGAATGGGTCTCTGGACTTTTGGCAGAGGGGGAGCTGGAATAACTGGGCTACTGTTCATGTGTCGGGCGAGCTGGCCTTTTCATTCAGAGCGACACTCTGTTTAACATTTAGGTGATCTAAATTTACAGTGGACATCATAAATCTGCACAGACAGTTAAGTTTTACAATCCTCCCATCACAAGGTAGGGGTGCAATGATGAAAATGGACGACTTAGTATTGTTTGACACTTCTTTTTTTATTTTTCATTTCTGGAAGGCAGACATCGGGGCAGATCATATCCACAGAAATTAACAGAGTTTTCTCTGCAATTCAGTCTTTTCTTTTCCTTGTTTAAGTGTAAGGACCTAAGTGCAACATGGGAGAAGTAACGTGTGCACATAAAATCAACCAAAGATACACCATAAATACTCTCGAGAGACATGAACATGACCCAAAACCACAACCACATTGTAGTTTCCTCAGATTATATTGCACCACTAATTCTAGATCTTCACCTCCACAACATCTGTCTGAATGGATTTGAAAAATTAAACCCAGTTGGCCCGTAGTTAACAAAAAATATCTTTTAGCAGACATAAACAAAAAGTGATTCTTGCCATAGCATAAATATCATTAACAGGTTTAATTCTCCCCTGTTTAAAAGCAGCCACTGTCTAGTAGTGGGTTTTTTTTACAGGCAGAGGTCAATATGTTGGAAATGTATATATTTTACACATTTCATATTGAAACAATAGTTACTCCAGTTCTTGAACTGATATAATTTCTTACATGTGTGCTCACTGATCTTTCACGCCTCAGGCTGGATGCAGAATAAGTTTGGGTCGTCCATCAGTCCCGACCACTCGTAAATGCGGTATCTCAATAACACGAACTGATGAACTGATATAGTTCAAAAGGCAGGATCATTTTGCCGGTGTTCTTCCTATAGATACAGAAAGGATTTAAGAAGTCATGTGACGTCAACCATTTAATTATCACAGGAGCTTCTGGAACTAACTTCGGATCAACCTTCTCACAGCTGTAGAGGCTGTGTTAAGGTGGGACGTCTGAACATCACACCTGGGTCAACTGGCTAATTTACAGGATGACGTCTGCGTAACGTGCCTATGGCATAATATCGCATCCGTCCTCTCTGTCTGTAACTTCTGTGACTCTGTCATCTCAGCAACACCATCGACCATCTGCTGTATCATCAGTGCTCGAATGTCGTTCAGTCTGCGCCGAGTTTGTTGATTTTTATAGAGCAACATAAGTACTAAGTACTGAAGTCAGCTTACCAATGTGTCCACGGCCTCCCTGCTCCTCACCATTGTCTACATGGACGCGTTTCAGCGTGCGGATTATGTCATTGTCATGTGATGACCTCAGCTTGACACACCAGAGGAAAAAAACAGTCAACAGTTAACTTATGGCCCTTGTCCACTAGCACGCCTTGGCCCTACTCTACTCGTCTCTACTCGATTTGCAGCATGTTTCCACTAGCCTGGTACCTCCTAAAACAAGCTAGTTTTGGTGCCTACTCTGCTCTGGTTCCAAGCGAGCAGAGTCAATACTGACTGCTGGCTACTGATTGTTCAGACAATGTTGGCATCGAGGAGTAATGAGCGCGACGACCTAGCATGCTTGTGGTAGCTACTGTTAGCTTACCCTCATACGTCTTTTCTTTGCAGCTCGATTGCTCTCATCCTCGGCTTCATTCTGTTGTATAGCTTCCAAAACTCTCCTGTGCTTCTCGGGGGTATTTCTTCTTACCTCCTGCAGCCTTCTTCTGCTTTCCTTTTTTACTCGGTTTGTGACAAAAAGCCACAGATTGTTGTGTCGCGCTCAAAATGACGTCACCATAGTGCCGCTCAGCTGTTTACAGCGACACTGCACCACGTAAGGCAGGCAACTGGGGCTAATGGAAAAGCAGCACAAGGCGAGTAGAGTAGAGCCGGATAGAGTCGAGTAGAGTAGGGCTAATGGAAAAGGGCCATTAATGTCATGTTTTTGGTCTGTGGGAGGAAGCTGGAGTGCCTGGAGAGACCACACATGCACAGGGTAACATGTGAACGCCACACAGACAGACACACAGGGATCAAATCAGCAGCCTTCTTGCTTTGAAGCACTGCCACCCCAAAGAAAACAGTGACAAAGAAAAAAAGGCAATGCGTCTGTATTTTTTTTTTTTGTTTAAAAAAATGTATTGAAAAAAGTTAAGTTAAAAGTTAAAAGCCAGTTAAGTTAAAGGATGTATTTGATGCCAAAATGTTTATGCAGCTTTGAATAGGCTCATTCCCTGTGTTCATATGTTTAATTTTTCAGGTACCTTTGCAGTCATAAGTCTGATGATTGGAGGGGTGGCAGTGAGGGAGGCTCCAGACTCCATGTTCTTGGTCATGCCGGCAAATGCATCAAACGCGTCTGCCATCTTGGACGTGGAAGCTCGAGATGCAAGGAGGGTGCAGGTGGCTGTCATGCTCACAACGATGGTGGGAATCATCCAGGTCAGCCTTAAAAAACATTTTAACAGCCACTGGAATGTTCTCATGCTCTGAAAATCAGTGTTTATCCAAAGCAGCAGGATCTCTGTTTGTTTTATCAACACTTGGATTTCATGTTTTCATAAGAAACAAAGCCCATCATCACCATTGCTCTTCCTTTTTGTTCTCATTTTCTTTTTCTTTTTTTCAGTTTGTCTTAGGTCTCCTCAGGTTTGGGTTTGTGGCGATCTACCTCACAGAGCCCCTGGTGCGAGGGTTCACCACCGCTGCAGCCGTGCATGTTGTCGTCTCTCAGTTAAAGTACCTGCTGGGGGTGAAGACGCAGCGCTTTAGTGGGCCCTTATCTGTTGTTTATGTAAGTTTAGTCTGATTATGTGACATTGAAGCCTCCTGAATTTCAGAAAATTGAATACTATTTATCTATTTCTGTCAATAGAGGACTCCTATTAAAATATCTATTGTATGCAGGTATATTATATTTTGTTAAGATCCAAAGTTTGCTTTTAGTGTGTATATGCTGTTTAACTCTTTTGCCTGAAACCACCTGCTAATATACCACAATGACCCAGCTTGGGATCAAAAAAGTCCACCTACCCATCCATCCAGTGTTAAATCTATAAATTAATATTGTTCATAGATTCTCTGCTGTGTTTGTCTTTCTCCAGAGCGTGAAGGCGGTACTCAGTGACATAACCAGCACCAATGTCACCACACTCATCCTGGGTTTCGCATGTCTCATATTCCTGTACATCATCAAAGATGTGAATGAGCGCTTTAAGAAGAAAATGCCCATTCCTATTCCTGGAGAGATCGTCGTGGTCATCGTGTCAACCGGCGTCTCATTTGGTCTGTCTTTATCAGACGACTACAAGGTGGACGTGGTGGGAAAGATACCAACGGGGTATGTTTTTTTTATTTTACTGGAGCGTTCCTTAAGAGGCAGCCTTTTTGTTTTAGTGTAAAACCTTCAGATATTGTGTTTAATATTATTTCAAATGCAGCAGGTAGCTTCCAATTCACTTATAATACGTGTCATCATATGTGCATTCAGGCTTCTCCCTCCTGCTGCTCCAATTTTGTCCTTGCTGCCCAAGCTGATCACCGATTCCTTCGCTGTAGCAATCGTTGGATTCTCCATGGGCATCTCACTCGCAAAGATCTTTGCCCTGAAACACGGCTACAGTGTGGATGGAAACCAGGTCAGTCAATAAATCTGAAGAGCTGTCAAGTTTTTAAAGGGATACACCAACTATTTTTTTTTTCATGTCTTGCCTCACTCCTGAGTCCATGACAAGCAGGTAGACGGCCTTCTTTTGATTGCACGTGCAATAACAACAAAGAAACGGGAAAGCTTACCAACTGCTAATTAGCTTAGCTCAAACCCTTGGAGAGGTAGCTTCAAGCTTTAATGTCACTAAACTGTCCTTTAAAAGTCATTTTTACCTCTAAACAAATTTAAATGTCAAGTTTCTTTGACTGGTTGCTCAGCTGCTGCTATGCTCATGAATTAACTCAATCCAGGTCACCACGATTCAGGTAAATGTGGTCTCTGATAACCTTTTAATAAGAAAAATAAAACTCCAACCTGCTTTAAATGCCATTGAATAAGAATCTGTGAGGTTGGATGAAAAATACTACCTTGCGAAACCATTTCAGTTTTACTTACAAGTAGACCTGTCACGATAACAAATTTTGCTGGACGATAATTGTCCAAAAAATTATTGACGATAAACGATGTTGTTGTCAATATTATTTAGATTTTTTTTTTTAATTTTCATTCATGTAAATTAGGATATATGTCATAATAAAGTGAGTACACCATATCAAAATGAAGAAACTTTTATTTCTTAAAAGTATTTAACTGTAATCGGAATGTCAAGATCTTTAAAAAAATAAATTAAACAAACATAATAAATTTAAGAAAGAATAAAAGAGAAAAAAACCCAATGAAAATTAAATGGACTCTCTTTTTAAAAAAACGCATGTAAATAAAAATAATTATACTAATCAAAAACAATAAAAAATAAACCCTGTCCCTGTAAAGAAAAAACAAAACTCTATAAAACACACACAAAAATAAAAACAATAAATAAAAGGGAGTTTCTACAGTTCCGTTTGTGACATGCACTTTCTCCCAGTCCATCCGTACCGTCCGTCAAATGTTTGTAACATTTCCTGAAATGCTGGCTTTTCCACTGTATTGAAGGGTGGCATTTCTTTTGCAATGTAGCGAATGACACTGTCCGTGAGCGTGCACGATTTTGCTCTGTTTTATTTATATTTTCTTTGCAGACCAAAGGCCTCAGTAAACGTTGACTGTCAGGACGGAGGCTTCACTGCACCTCCCCTTCTTCCTCTTCGTCGCCACTACTTTCAAACAAATGCGACATATCGCCTCGTCAGTGTTCAGGGGCTCACACCTTGTTCAGTCTGTTTAAAGCCAAAATATTCCCACACTGGGGCATTTGGCTTAGGAACCGTATCTTTCGTGCCTTCATTCATATTTATGTTTGTTTCCTCGTTACTCCTCACGACGCTCACTTCAGCTCTGTGTGTGTATGTGCAAGCGGCCCCGCCTCCCCCCCAAAGATTGCATGTCGGACAGATGCTACTCCGCTAGAAATCCGCTAAATCTGCTATAGAACCGATGCACCCTGGTGATAAGAAAGATGAACAGAGTAAGCCATCTTCTCATTCAGCCTCTTTGGTAGAAAGAGGGGAGGAAAACAAACACGCATGCACGTGTCAGTTTATTGAGGCTGGTAAACTTACCGAGGACGTTTTTATTTATCGTTCGGTTAATAGAGTTATTGATTATCGTGACAGGCTTACTTACAAGGCAACCGTGTTTGAGAAAGAATTCTGTTGAATTCAAGTTTAGAAATATCTGTTTTTGTACAATAAGCTGCACAGATTTATGAATTATCTGCAGCTGCCAATAACCATTATTGACCTACAGCCTGTGCACTTGATAATATCCCTGAACTGCATTGACCTTCGGAAAGGTTTGCTCTGTAAACATCTGCCACCTTCCACCCACAAAACTGAATGTCTACAGGTGGTTTCACAAGCCTGTTTCACTTGTCAACATCATTATTTTACAATTTTCTGTTTTATTTTAGGAGCTGATCGCCCTCGGTCTGTGCAACTTCATCAGCTCTTTCTTCCAGACGTTCGCCGTCACGTGCTCCATGTCGAGGAGTTTGGTGCAGGAGAGCACAGGAGGAAAAACTCAGGTAAACATAAACATTATCTCATGGACAGTTGGTGCTGTAAAACCATAATGAGAGTTAACAATGATCCCGACACAATTACAATATGTGTTTAGATTGCAGGGCTGCTGGCGTCCATAGTGGTGCTGCTGGTGGTCGTGGCCATTGGTTTTGTCTTCCAGCCGCTCCCACAGGTTGGTGAACTTCTGATTATAAAACTAAATTTAATGCTATGATGCTGGAATTTTGACTTTTCTTATTGTACTGGTGAATATCAAATGAATAAAGACCTGTTCTAATACCACTTTATATATTTTAGCTGTAATGAGAGGAAACACCGCAAAAAACTGTGAAAAATGATACAAATAATGAATAAAATAAATAAGAACAGAAGACAATTTCTCTTAGTCAGCATTACTAATCCAGAGGAAGTAATTCTGCTCTCCTCACTTGCTGTACACTGTAAAAATGCTCATGTACATTTATGGCTGTCACTGTTGGTGCAGTGAAGTGATGCCACTGTTTTGTTTTCTTTTGCTCATTTATTGATCCTTTATATTTTTACTTTTATATTGTCACCATCAACACCATTTCTTTATTTACTTCTACATTATATTTTGTTATCATTTTTTTCTTGCAGTAATTTTTCATTGTTCTCATTGTGATTATTTTAAGTAGTAGTGTTTAGTAATAGTGTTATCTTTTTGCTATATTTTCATCCCCTGATTTGTGCGCTGAAATTTGAGGCTGAAAGAGGTGTGACCAGTTTGGTCTGAATTAACTTGAATCCAATTCTTAAATTCAACAACATCAAATGTCTGAAAAGTCTAATTTTCCCTGGAAGAGGTTTTGCAGCATTTTGTCAGCAGGAACGTTTTATTTCTTTATGATATCTGGTTAATGATTTTCTACCATGTTGTTTTTTTGACAATTGTGTGTATGTGATGTTCCAGTTGATATTTGTAGTGTGGTCTTGCACAAGCATTCTCACACTGCCAATGAAAGAGAGCAGAAATAGAAATACAAGCTTGAGGATAATCAGGCTTTTAGATTTAAAAAAAATAAAAGGAGTGTTTAAAGAAAAAGACTATGAACTGGGGTAAAATAGACACTATTAGACTGAACTTAAAGCTGATTTGTTCCTTACAAAAGCTGAAAATACCCAGCTGTGCTCTGCAAAGATGGGGTCAGTAAATGCCATAGTTTGGATTTTGAAATGCCCTAAAAAATATTAAATTTGATGTTGAAAGTGTGCGTCAACAAATTCCACTCATGCTTAAAGATCCAGCAGGCTTATAATGTTGATCTCCACTTACACTAACTCAGCAAATTTACCCTGGGATGTACTTTAATCAAACTTTTGATGATTTCTGCATGTTGCTAATCTTCTATCCATCGATGTGTGAATGCTGCGTAACCACTTTGACACAATCAGAAAGCAACATCCTGTTTCTCTGTGTTGTGGTTTTGTTTGTAACTGAGATTCTGGATGTCTCTCTTGTGATACTTTCAGAACTATTCAGTCGTATCAAAAGTAGAAAATGATGGGTATTGTTTAGTTTACTGCAGCTGGTATGAAAACGAAAGTATTAAACATGTGGTCAGCCCTCTAATTTAAAGTCTTTCTTATGCTCCTGTTTGTTGGCCTGTTGTTGATGGATGTTGATGGATCTCCTGCTCTGTCCCCAGACTGCTCTGGCTGCCATCATCATGGTGAACCTGTTGGGGATGTTCAAACAGTTCAGAGACATTCCCAATCTGTGGCGGACCAGCAAGATCGAACTGGTGAGTCTGACAAACTAAACTGTTTCATTAATGTTACTGTATTGAGTTTATATCTTTATTTTGGGGTCCCAAGAAGTGGAAGAGAGCTCACTGTTTTGAAAAAGTCCCTCTGTAGCACATGATGCGCCTGTCCGATATGAGAGCCTTCAGCCGCTCTGCTTCCCTCCTCTGGATTCAGTCCCACCGACATTCAGAGGGTCGACTCTCTCTCTTCATATGATAATCCTGTTTAAACACCCAAACTGACATTTTCCATCTGATTGTTTTGAAATCTGATCCATTATTTTATCTTTGATCATTTATTTACTGATCCTCTTCTTAGCTTTGTTTTATGTATTTTTGGGCATTTGGTGCCTTTATTGATAGGAGACAGTGGATAGGCTTGTGAAAGGGGGTGAGAAAGTAGGGGAAGACACTCTGCAAACTGGTCACAGGCTGGATTTGAACCTGGACCAGCAGAAATATGTATATTGGACGTGCATGGTTGCTAACCACTCCGCAGAACCAGCACCCCTCCTCTTCTTATCTTGATATGCATTTTTATTTTATCTTTTCTCGGTAAGGTGACCTTAAGTGCTGAGAAAGGTACAAATAATAATTCATTTTTTAGATGTGTTTTGTCCAAGGGCACAAATTCTCCACTTCATTAATATGGACCTCTTTCTCATACTGACAGTCTTTGTGTTCGAACAGATATAAAGGAAGAAAAAAACAACATTTTATTATATAATAAATGATGATTTCGATTTAAAAAATGGACATTCAGTAATGATAAGGTAAACTGTATGGTACATTAGAACATTCTGCAAACATTTTAGCCAATACATGGAATATATGCCCATTTTGTTCAACCAAAATATTGTCTGTGACTATCAGCAAAAATGTTCATATCTGCTGATACCTTATTTAACCTTTAAGGCAGTTATCTGCTGATTCTGATATTATATTTATAATATCGCACATCTCTACCAAGGAGGCTTGAAAACTCGCTTTACAAAATCGGAAAATTGTCTTTAAAGATGCTATTTGGAGTTTCTAAGTAACTACAAAAAGTCTCCCTTTTAGATATATGCCTGAATGAAATGCACACTTTAAGATGAGTTTCATAGCATCAAAATAGGTAATTTATAAATGCTATACCTTAGCCTTCTGGTCAGGTCAGACAGGGCTGGACTGGCCTGGATACTCAACTTCGGGAACAAGACCATTAAACCTAGAGCAAATTTATATAATTCGGACACGTCTTAGAGCACCGGGCTGTAAGTAGCGATATATAGCCGGCTACAAAACCACGATAAAAAGTTTTCTAAAAATTGCTCGTTGTCACACATCAAAAAACTACCGCTACGTAACTAGAAAGAGATACATTACCATGCCACTTTGCATCCTGTAAGTTGTTGGAAAAAGAAGTTGTAAAGCAATGCAGAGTTCTGAGGAAGGTCCGAGCTGCATTCATTAACATAACAAGAAACGCACGCTTTGGCTTTGGTCACGTCTTTTGGTGCGTTCCAGTTGTAGTCAGAAGTAGGTTCCGAGTTCCGAGTAGGAAACTGCAACTGGAACGTCTCCCGAAGTCAGAATTTCCTACTGAGAACTCAGTGAAACCTCGCCACCCCCGATTTGACAATCGAAGATGGATGCCCCCAGTGTGAACAGTTATTTTGCTCCTGTAATAATCCATTTATTTGCACTTCTTCTTTTTTTTTTTTTTATGTATTTTTTGGGCATTTTGTGCCTTTATTGATAGGAGAGAGACAGTGGATAGGCTTGTGAAAGGGGGAGAGAGAGTAGGGGAGGACACTCTGCAAACTGGTCACAGGTGGGATTCGAACCTGGACCGGCAGAAGCAAGTACATGGGGTGCTAACCACTCCGCCAAACCAGCACCCCAATTTATTTGCACTTCTGACTGGGGTGTCTCTCTAGATCAGCTGTATACATAGTATTGCTAGACATATTTACAAAAATGCTGCCATAGTGATAATCACATTCTTCATGCGGTATTTGTGAACAATAACACAGGGCGTGCTAACAACAGCTAACAATAGCTTGGTAGATCGGCATGTTTTTTTCTGACTTCAACTGGAACGCTGATAAGTTGAAGATGATGTCACTCACTTCCGAGGTTACTAGCACCTTTAAACTAGACATATTTGCAAAAAAATGCACAACATCAGTCCTTAATACATAAAATTCATGACAAACCTCAGTATTCAGTGTTATGGATCTGACACTGAAGAACAAAATAATGTTTATCTACAAATATTTGTTGCTTGAACTTTTTCTTTAGCAATGACACTGGGTTCACAAGTTATATATCTCACTGCTG
Organism: Scarus forsteni; assembly: GCA_036419115.1. Taxonomy (NCBI): domain Eukaryota; kingdom Metazoa; phylum Chordata; class Actinopteri; order Labriformes; family Labridae; genus Scarus; species Scarus forsteni. Next base: position 38,195,655 of record JAZDUH010000341.1, read on the forward strand.
TAACTTTGGCTCTTATGCAACACAGCTCAGGAAACCTCCCCTCACAGCTGAGGGCCAGCGAGTCACTGAAGGGCAGCTTATATCCTGCTTCTTCATAATCACAATAAACAGAGAAAATGTTCTTTAAAGGTGAATTATTTTATATTAAAGCTCAGTTCAGTGTTTAAAGGAACCAACTGGAAGGAACAATGAAGTGGTGTTATTTTTACACCTTCTTCCTCTTAGCTGATAAAATCATTTAAACTAAGACAAAGTTGCAAATCCAGATCCTCTGTCACGTGCCAGTGAGAATGTCGGTGTAACTAAACAAAGGAGCAGTGTTGTTGCACTCTGGTGGGGTGAGTTTTTTCCATTTGTTTTTGCTGCTTCACGTCCATTACTTCCTTTTTCCCTCTCAGGCCATCTGGCTCGTGGCCTTCGTAGCGTCCGTGCTGCTGGGTCTGGATTACGGCCTCCTGGTGGCCATTGCATTTGCCATCCTGACGGTCATCTACAGAACTCAGAGGTACAGAGAGAAGGCAGCAGAGTCTTCTTTGACTTCCCAGTGTGTGTAACAAAAGTGTAAAGCTGTTTTTCTTCTTGTGTTTCAGCCCTAAAAGTGGCGTCCTGGGTCATATCCCCGGCTCAGGCCTGTACTGTGAAGTGGACGAGTATGAAGAGGTGAAACCACAAACCTTTAATCCAAACCGAAACGTTCTCAGGGGGTCTTTAGTCCGAGATCTAAACGTTTCTGATCTGTGTTTTTGTTCCCAGGCGGCTGAATATGAGGGGATTAAGATTTTCCACTCCAACTCTTCCATCTACTTTGCAAACAGTGACCTTTATGTGAACAGTTTAAAAGAGAAGGTAATCCCACCTAGAATGTGTATGTGAATGATTTGTGTTTAAAAAAGGCACCAATTGTTGAGATATATTTTAAATCTAATAACCAGATTTATTCTCTAGAAGCAAATCTTTAGAAGGGTGCCAACATGCCTGTGAGAAATTCTGTTAATGTCTGTTAGTTTTATTGTCATATTCCTGATATTAAAAGTACACGTTTGTTGACTGGGTAGACTAAAAGGAAACAATGTTCTAGGTAAAATAAATAAAGTTCTCTACTTTGAATTAGAACTTAGACATAAAACAACTATATCAATTTTGATACCTGCTTCTCTGACATTTCGTGGAGAAACCTGCTCAGCCCTTGTGGGAAACCTCCTGATTTGCTTGTTGGCCCCTCAAAGCAGGAAGGTCTCCACTTCGTATGTCAGTCAGTGGAGTGGAGGGAAAATTCAAGGGCAGGGTCGGGCAATGCAGCCCACCAGCCAGTTTTTGATACCAAAAAAAGAGTATGTACATATGGTGTGAATATATCAGAACCTCAGTGTGGCACTTTTACGAAGGCACTGTGACTTGGGCTTCAGACATCAATGCTGTAAATTTCATCAGAAAGAAGTTGAAAATGGCTTGAATTCAGTGTTTATCTCATTAGAATACGTATATTTTCTTATTGAGGCATTGTACTCATGTATATAAATCTTGATGACTTGCCTCTTATGACAGCTACAGTATTTATAGCCCTCAAAAAAAGGTTTAGATTTGTTATTTTGGTTGATTTTGCCAATCATTTCCGACACCTTACCAAAAACACCTGACCTTTAGTCAGTATCTAGCAGTGAACCAAAGGCGTCACTTCTTGTAAACTTACAGCAGTTGTGCGTCAATACCCAACCTTTAATAAATAAAACTCAGTGACTGAGCCGAGTGGTTTTATCCTAATCTGAGCAGCCTCATTATTTAAGACACTCAAATACTGAATGTCACCGTTCAGTTAGAAAGCATCCAGATTTAGATTTGGTCCATATTTTCCGACTGCCTCTGCCCTGACTTTAGCCAAAGTTTGTGCTCCCTGTTTGCTCAGTGTGAAGCTTAATGTAAGAGAGTCACACACATATGAACATATCTATCAACAGAGACTGACCATAAGAGGTTTTCCTCTTATCATTCAGTGATTCAGCTGGTTTGATTTATTTCTTCTAAAGTGCATTCTTTGTGTTAAAGGTACAATCTGTGGATTTTTTTTTCACTAAGATTGATATTAGGCCAAACTTAACTTAATTCAAGAATATGAACACTAACATATAACACTACTTTATATTTGATCGTTTGGTAAAATACAGACTGACATGTGACAAGTAGGAACTGCCAACAGGAGCGTTATCCTGTTTCTGTGTTCATGCAGCCATGTTGTAGAATAGAAATGAATAGAATAAACCTTTATTTGTCCCACACGGGAAAATCTGCAGTGTTTTATTCGCACATTTAACTGCAAACTTCATGCCATCATGCTTTGGTAGTAAATATCAGCTGCTTTCTATTCTATTGGCATGTTCATCTAGTTTTAAAGAGCTACCAGAAATCTCAATGGGATCTACCTGATGCTCCCAGTCCCCCATTACCCCCAAGGGGTTGGAAAGCATGAGCTGATGATGGACAACTAACATAGATTCTCCTTCCATCAGTGAGTGAATGTGAGAGCAATAATAATATGACCTGTGATGTAGAATAGAATAAAATAAACTTGAATCGTCCTGCATGGGGAAATGTGCAGTGTTACAGCAGCAAAGGGGACAGCAATGCTAAATACACAAAATAGACTTAGACAGAAAAGCAGTATGTACATTATTAAAAATATACACAGTACTAGAAATATAAAACTAATAAAACAACACTTCACACAATCACAAAATAATTTCTCTGGGTAGTCAAAGACTAGAATAGAGCTATATAAGTCAAGTCCATTTACCATTCTACCGGTTGGTGACCCCTGCCCTAGAGGAACCTAGGGCTGGGTATTTCCAGCAACCCCACGATACGATACGTATCCCGATACTGAGGCCACGATACAATACGTATCCCGATACTGAGGCCACGATATGATACGTATCCCGATACACATAAATTGTGGAAATTGACTGCGCTTTTAACAGAATTCCCAGCAACTTTTGTTTTTTATTACAAGAAGAAAAAGAACAAGGATGAGTTTTAAATGGCTCTACCACTTAAGAACTTTAATTCAGGTCCCCAAAGATGGTAGACACCGAAGTTTAAATTTGGAACTGCGTTTAATGATTTAGCTTGGCTTTTACTTTGAACTGTGCCATATTTAACAATACACAAAGTGTACTAACAACAACTGTCCAAACATTGAGCAGGGTTCCCACTCTTTTCTAGAAATCATTTTCCAGGACTTTTCCAGGACATTTTCCAGAACTTTTTCCAGTGTCACATAACCAGCTGAAGTTACATTGTTGCTGTGAGCAGTTTTCAATTCTAGTTAGCCCTCTAAAAAACAATATTAGAGGCTGATGAACAATATCTCGAGCTATTGATCATATTGATCTTAGAATTTCTTTGTTTCTAACTCTCCAGCACGAACATTGTCTGTTAGCTTTCTGTTTAGTCTGGCTTTTATGCATCTTACTATCATAAATGTATGGTTATACGTATTTTAATCTATATCTACTGTGTTTTTTTATGAATAGATTTTGTTAATTTAGCCGTAATTTCATTTTGTTTATTATTTTTTTATTATTTCTTTTTGTCCCCATCTTTTTGAGTTTTTATATTTTATGCCTTAACTTGCATTATTTTACCTACTCACATTTTCTGGCTATGTGTACATTAGTTACCTAGTACATTTTTACTTCATTTCCTATGTTACAAGCTAGAAGGAAGACAAATCATTTTCCAGGACAATTTAAGCTTTTCCAGAACATTTCAATTTTTTCCTCATTTTCCATGACTGGAAAATTGGGCAGTCATTTTCCAGGTTTTCCAGGACGCGTGGGAACCCTGATTGAGGCCGTATCAATTCTGCAGAATCGGTATCGATACACGTATCCCCAAGGTGTGCGTGACGATATTTTGTCATATCGATATTTTGAGCACAGGCCTAGAGGAACCCCAGTTAATGGACTGAATTAGCAAAATATCAGTTTTGGCTTTTACACAAAAATTGTGGCTTTTCTGTTGGGGTTTCACCACAGTGACCTGAAAGTTTTTTAAGCCTTGCATGGCTGGACATGAGCGAAGAAAAATTCATCTTTTTAACTCAAAGTAGCTCCAGGAGGCTGTTCTTTCGAGAGTTTTTTAAAAGATTTTTTGGGGGCATTTTGTGCCTTTATTGACAGGAGAGAGATACAGGGTACAGGCTTGTGAAGGGGGGTGAGAGAGAGTAAGGGAAGACACTCTGCAAACTGGCCACAGGCTGGATTTGAACCCAGGCTGGCAGTAGTATGGATATGGGTCTTGCCTGCTTGCTTACCACACCACCAAACCAGCTCCCCTTTTGAAAGTTTTTCGAGGGTGCTGTTGGGGCAGTCCAGAGAAAACTGGTAGAAAAACTACTTAATAGCACACATTTGGATGGCTTGATATTCCTGCAAAATTTAAAGACCTTTTGAGAATGTTCAGTCCCCAGAAGTCCAACCAAAGTGATTAAATCTTCCTTTAAAATGAAGAACAAATGGGGTCCAATGTACTCATGGATGTCACAGTTATGTTGTTGTTGTCACTGTGCACTGTGTTATATTACTGGCTGTGGTCGCCTCACTCACCATTGTGAACTCTATGCCAAAGCTGAGTGGCCCTCTTTGAGCTCCCGGAGATATACCCACTTGATGCTGTTGATTTATAAATCTCTCCTTGGTCTGGTTCCTTCCTACCTCTGTTCTCTTCTGCAGAAATCGAGGAGCACCTATGCCTTACGCCCTTGTGCAATTCATCACCTAAATGTGCCCAGAGTCCAAACTGAACTAGGGAAACGGGCTTTTAATTATGCTGCCCCTACAGCCTGGAATACTATACAGACTGAACTGAAAATGTCAGAACTGGTGTCATTTAGAGCTTTTCGTTCTATTTTACTCACAAGGCAGCGAGATCCTATGAGCAATGCTTGTGTTTTTAATTTATTGTTCGTTAAACTTCAGCACTTTCACGGTGAAGTTTTTGAATCCTATGAGCAATACCTGTGTTATTTATATTTAAAATGTTACTGTTCCCTAAAACTTATTTAGTAAGTGCCTTGCCATATTTATTGTTGTGATTTGCTATTTATTGCCTTAAACTTGTATAATGAACTTGTATAATTATGACGTGTGCTGCTGACCTCTTGGCCAGGTCACCCTTGTAAATGAGATCGTGATCTCAATGGGTTTTATTTGGTTAAATAAAGGTTAAATAAAACAAAATAAAAAATGTCATACCCACATTAAAACACATTTCTCCTGGTGAGGTTAACATTTGGAGCATTTTTAGACATACAAAACAAAAGACAGAACAAGTTTCTTCATTTCCTTCAGATTTATTCAACAGCACAAACTTATTCTCTGACATTGCCAATTGTGTTTTACAGACTGGAGTAAACCCTGTGCTTCTACAAGCTGCCAAAAAAGCCCAAAAGAAGCAACAAGAGAAGGCAAATGTGAGCAATGGCTCTCCTCTGAAGATTTGTGCAAAGGTGGGTGCTGTTCTCCTGTTGTGTGAACACAGTGTTCTACGTCAGCCCTGTTGATGGTGTAAATATGCGTCCGGCTGCACGTGTCAGCCGTGACGTTCTTGACTGAAGTCCTGGAGGGACTGAAAAACTTGTTCACATGTCTCGTGGGAACATGTTGGCGGGGTGTGGCTGAGTTACTGACAGACAAAAAAAATGACTGTTAATGTCTGACTGAAAACAAAAACTTGAACACTATTGAAAGTAATTATGACTTTAACTTGAAGCTAGAAATGTGTGCACATATACTCCAAAGGTAGTTTTTAAGAAGGACAATGGAGCTTATTTTTTATTGTAAACCAGCCAGAATGCCTTGCAGCTCTTCTAACAAAGGCTGTCAGATAAAGAATGAGCAGCCTACTTATAAAATAATCAACACTGTAATAAGCTTTACTTTTGGTACTGAACTAATTTCATAGAAACTTAAGTGCGAGTATAAAGTCTGCTGGATGATATTGTGTACAGCTCCCTGTAACATGGACACATCATGGCATGGCAGCTGTAGTAAAACATTTGCTATCACCACTTTGAAGCCATCTCAGGTGGAGCAGCACTAACCCTGCGCAGCAGCCTGATCTGCCCGATTCAGTGTCTATAATCAGGCAGATCCATCTTTCCAAGGTCTAATCTACAGCTGTTGTAAGTGGCCCAAAGTGGGACAGCCCAATCAGAGTCCTTAAGGGCAGGAACAGGTGTAGCTAGGAGTTTGATAACAGCAGGAAGTGGCTGTTTGTACAGGGATTAGCAGAGATGCTAACAGTTTCAGTTGCAATTTTATCAGATCTGGACCACATTTCAGCACTACAAACTTCTCTAAAGTAAGGATGTTTCCACTCCACTTTGGACATGTCTTGCCTCGATTTTTGTTTTCCAAAGTGGCTCACGTGTTGTAGCGCCTACAACACCAGCTGATTGGCCCATGATAAATGTGATTGACATAGCAATCATCCAATCACCTGCTGGGTATGCCTCTGAAAGGTTCTGCCCTCCCCAAACACTTTATATTGGCTCTTTCCCAGATGGACTAGTGGAAACGCTGATGTCAGTAAAATCGTTTGAATTTTGGTTCGACTGATGCCAGTGTTAATTTTGTTGACTAATTATTTTTGTCATAGTTTTACTTTTTTCCCTTACAAAAACCAGACTATACCTAAAAAAAACAAGTGTAAACTGACAAAAACTCTAACTAAATTAACTGACATTTTTGTCTACAAGTAAAAACTAGACAGAGACTTAGGCTGCATTTACACGGCGCCGAAAACCGTAAAATCTGATGTGTTTTCATCGCGTTTTGGCCTTGTGTTTTGATGGAAACGTGTTGCGTTTTGTCCTAAAACGGAAACTTTTGAAAACAGGCTCCAGAGTGGAAAGTTTTGAATACGCTCTCCATGCAGCTCTGCGTTAACCCGTATCAGAGTGTTTCAGGGTGAAACGCTGACGTCACCGCATGCACAGTACTCTTTCACATCAAGGCTGCGTGCACATACCAGGAACAAGCCCCTTACCGTGCTCGGTTTGCTATCCAGACAAAACTATCCAGACAGATTTGTTGTCCAGAAAAGAAACTCCTGCGTCTATTCACCATTGTTGTTTGTGAAAAGTTTTTCTTCTTCATTCGTGCGTTGTAGCAGCACTGCCTCTCTGCAGCCCTACACCGCCATCCACTGAACCGGCATGCATACTACAGCAGATTAACTCGTCTCCAGCGTCGTCGTCTGAATGCAGAAGAATTTGAAAACACAAAGGAAAAATCTTTGCATCTTTAAGTCAGAAGTGTCCGCGTAAACGCAGCCTAAATCCGATCAGGCCTAATTTTGTCATGTAGAAAGTAGAAACAACTTAGGAATCACAGCTACTTCGGTTGAGTGGAAAGGTTGGATGAGTTAAGAGGGACATCCAATCACAGCTGCCTTAGCTTGGTGGATAAGGGATCTGAGTGTAAAACATGACTTTAGAAATTCAATGAAACAAAAGAAATGGCTTACACTTTACACTGTAAACATATTTATACTGTATTGTTTTTTTTCTTATTGCTTTTATTGTTTTACTGATTTTACTGAGTGTGCCTTTAGTACTGTAAAGCACTTTAGCAGGCCGCTGGCTATTTAAATGTACTATATAAATATGCTGAATAAAAATGCTCCATGTAAACACCTCAATCGGAATAAACTGGCCAAATCCGAATGGAATTTCTTTCGGTTGCACAGGGGTAGTATATTCCTTTTCCCAAACCGATTAAAAGTAAAATCCTGTCATGTAAATGGTGAATCGGAAAGTTGTCAGGCTGGGCTCTGTCTGCACATGCTCTGTCTTGACGTAAACGAGCAGTGACGTTTACTCATCTGGAAACATGGCGGCTTCCAAACAGAGCACACAGCACTGGTCTGCGTCGGAGAGTTTGTTTTTAATACAAACTCTCAAAGAACTAAACATTATCACACGTTTAGACTGTAGGAAAACAAGAAATACTGAACTATTTAAAAAAAGTCCACAAAAAACTCAGCGAAGCCGGGATAGACCAAAACGTTGAACAAATAAGGAACTGCAGGAAAACTCTGAAGGCTGGCTGCTATAAGGCTAAACAGCACAATCCTCAAATAATTTAATAAAACACCTACTTACCGCCATCTTTGATTAATCATGTGATGTTTAAATAGATCTGAGCGTATCACGAGTCTGTAAAACAGCTGTTCTAATTACGGTAAATGTTGTAGCACATGTAAACAACAGATCGGAATAGATCACGTCACATGTAAACAGTTCACCTGAAATCTTTAACCAGAATGATTTAAATCAGTATGAAAAAAGTCTGTATGTAAACCTGGCTACTGACAAGCTGACATACACCTCATATTTTAGTTGACTAAATTTACCGTGGATTTTGTTGACTGAAGTTCCATGAAATTTTAGTAAACTAGACTAAAATTAAAACAATTTTTAATTTTTAACAATATTTAAGAGGAAGCCTTCAGTAACGTGGTTTGTTAAAATTCTTTATTTGAGAACATGTCTTTGTTTCCAGTATAAGGAGTCGGGGGTCACTCATGAGGTTTTGTCCCAGAACCTCGTGGAGGACCAGCAGAGGAACGGTCAACTCGGAGACCGACACAGCGATTCAGAATTAGAGGACGCCGCCTTCCTCAAACCGCTGAGCAGTGTCCACTCCATCATCCTGGACTGGACGTCTGTGAGCTTCATCGACTCTGTGGGAGCTAAAGCCATCAAACAGGTTCATTATCTGTCATATTTGAATAGTATTTACAGCAAATTTACATGTTCACCCTCATGTTTGCTCTGAAATGATTGATTGTCTGTCTCTGCAGGTCATAAAGGAATACGCTGCCGTGGATGTTCAAGTCTTCATCGCCGGCTGCAGCAGTAAGTTTCTGTTTGAAGAACCTCAGGTCAAAGACAAACTGTGACTTCAGTTATTCAAATTATAAGTATGAAAACAGCTTATGGCCTCGTTCACATTCGGTTTCTCCTGTTTAACATGCAGCCTAGCCTGAAACCTTTGTTTTTTTAGGAGGAACATCACCTAGTACCAGGAACTTTTAGCCTCAGGGAGTAATTCTAAGGGAACAAAAGGTTGTCTGAGGAAGCTGTTTCTGTTTGTCTTTGTTATGATTAGGGACGTTTGCACAACAGCACATGCAAATCAGTGACTCTGTTCACAAATCATAACCTTGCGCAATTAAATAGACCTTTTTCTTTGTCATCAACTTTTCTATTTTCATTATTGCATCAGTACAATAAAACAGTAACATCCCTGCAATGCAACAACGTGAATAGTTTGAACTCTAATCTGATTGTTTCTTTTTTCTATTTGTAACTTTCTGATAGATTTGTATTTGAATTTTATTTGCAAACATTTAACAAGACATACAAAAGAGTAAAGTGCAATAGAAACAGTACAAAGAAATAACGAGAGATTTGAAAGAGATTTGATATGACGATATAAAATTGTTCAGGATTATAACGTGGGGATGATCTCATAAAGCAGAAAGATTGTCAGATCGTCTGTGTGGGTGCAGAGACTTTGACGTGCACCCGACTAGCCAATCGTAGCTCATCACGCCAGTGCATGGTGGGATCTCCTGTTTGGTTATGTAGCGTGAAGCCATGGTGGAAAGAGAAAAGGAGATAAAAGCTTGAAGATGTCTGAACAAAAATCTATCCTAAAGCAGCTGTATTATTCACTCAGGTTATAGACATTACAGTTAGATAACATTTGCTTTGAATTGTTGCACTTTAAGAGATAATGTTGATATTGTTGTTCATTACCTTTTATGTTTACATTTATTACACATTTTTATAAAAAATGCACTATTTAAATCAAAGCCTGTTCAGAAAGTTTATTTGGCTTAAATTGTCTTTTTTTTCCTTTTAGGGCTTTACATGTTTTATATGTTAAACATGGGGAAAAAATGGTCAAACATGCAAATTAGTGTAGAAAAAATCAAAGTAAAAAAGAATCGTGATAAAATCGTCATGATTTTATTTTAAAAAAATCGTGATATGATATTTTTGCCATATCGCCCACCCCTAAGTAGAAGATATGACGATAACAAAAGACAAAAACAAAACTAAACAAAGACAAAAAACAGGACTGTGATGGTAATCAGAATAAAAGGGCAAACAGGAAAAGTAATGAAACAAAAATAGGAGTCAAGGGTATCAGTCACAAGTCTTTGCATGAGAAAGGATGTTGTTGCTTGAATGTGTGGGTGAGTAACATTTATTTGGGTTAAGGGTAAAACATTTTATGGAATAGTATAAACAAATAAACAAATTAATTCAAAACAAACAACTAAAACAAACTAAAAACAATTGGGGAAAAAAAAGAAAATTCAAAGAAAATAAGATGATAGCAAGAACGCAGATTTTTTTTTTAAAGTCATTTAACCTGTTTAGCCCCTTTTTTAAGACTTCTGCTCAAAAATGACATATAAAGAAAAGAGTGTATTTCTGCAACCACAAGTTCTATTTAAATAATTCTAGTGTCATAATAAAAGTAACACTTGAGAGATCTGTCCAGATGTGGAATAATCACTATATGTGTTACTGGGACAGAGTAAATGAAGATAGAAGTCAGAATAATTTGAAAATTTCACCCTTGTCAAAAAAAAAAACAGGAGGAAGCTGCAGCTTTGGAACTCAAAGAATGACTGACAAAATATGTGAACATTACTTCTGCCAAGTTTGAGTCTGATAAAGTGATGCAGAGCAAAGTTAGAGAGGTTTTACTACAGAGTGGTCAGGCCCAATCTTGGCACAGTTTGGCTCCATTAGTCCCATTTGAAATTTCTGCTGTACCAAACGTCATATTTCAATTTTGTGACTTTTGGTGTTCATTACACCCAATTACAACACTTTTTATCTTCTGCTGCTTATCGGTGGCAGTTTTTGAAAAAAGTTAAATATATTATTTTGTTTCTTTTTGGAAAAATCAACCAGAACTATACATTTTCCCATTCAAAGAAATTCATACAAAGCAACCGAAGTTTGAATCAAAGTGAAACAGATTTCGATATTTGATCATTCATTTGCTTGGTGTTGACAATAAATTTAGTTTTTTTGTAAAAATGGCTTATATGGTTGTGTAGCTGAAAATTTCCTGTTTAATCTGATGTGCAGCATGACTACAATTCTACATGATGATTTCACTTTTTCTTACGTTTTTGTTGGAGAGCATGCAAGTACCCAAAATCGGGTACTTTGGGGCTGAACAGGTTAATGTGGGGCTCTGTAAAGAGGAGGGGTTTAGAGCTGAAACGATTCCTCGAATAATCTCGATTATTCGATTATAAAATATCCTCGAGGCAGATTGTGTGCCTCGAAGCCTCGTTTAATATATAATCATACATATAAATATATATCTGGACTACTGCACAGTGCACGGTGTTTGACATGAATGGTCATTTCTGTGGCACACCGCGCCTGCTACCTCCGCTGCTGCACAGCTTGTAAAATCATGAAGGAAGAGAAAAGAGAGGGACAGAAAGGAGAGAGTCCACAGAAGAAATGGCAGAGAGTGTCCCAAGTGTGTGGTCACTACAAGAAGGGACAAAAAGAAAACACAGTGCAGTGTGTCTGATGTCAAACAGAGTTAGCTTAGCACCTAGCTTAGCATGATAGCATGTCGTCACTGCTGCAGCACGTCAACAGTAAACATCCAGTCTGTGCGTCAGAGCGACTCAACAGGATGACACTCATGATACATCAACAGAAGCAGCTAATGTGATCAATAACTGAGATATGGGCGAGTAAATAACCTACTTTGATTATGGCTCTGTGTAAAGGCTGGTTCAGAACGTAAATCGATGCGGAGGCTACTTGCCCAGAATCATTTGTATTTTGTTCACATACTTTTCACATCCAATAACTTTACATTTAATTTGATTGCAGAGAGTAGAACAGAAACACTGACAGAGAGTAGAGGAAGCAGGTGTAGGGAATGTTTTCATATGTTATAGAAATGTACATTAGCTAGTTAAATTATCTTAGTATCTAAGTATGATATTATTTGGTCCTAGAAATAAAGCAAATAAGATCATCAATATAGTACAGTAGTAAAGGCAATAATTTAGCAAGAAGGGACAAGCATGAATACAAAATAAAAATAACCAAACTTAAAAAAAAAAATACTGAAAAAAGCAAGATATGGCCCAGAGTAAAAATAAAAGTATAGATTTTGATTTTGAGATCCCATTTATGCTCAGAATGTTCAAAATAAGAAAAATAAGTTAATTTAAGTGACCTGGCTTTTCTGTTTTGTGTGTTACTAATAATAATAATGTGTAGTGATTCAATGTAAAAAGAAAAGTAGCAGTGAGCACAATGTAACTGTTATCCGATTACTCGATTAATTGACAAAAATTTGATAGAGTAATCGATTACAAAAAGAATCGATAGCTGCAGCCCTAGTTCAGAATAATGACTTTTGTCTTGGAGAGTGGCTAAGAGCTTTTCCTTTGCGATATATTCTGTAAAGATATTAAACCAGTGTGATGTGCTGAGTTTGTGTCTCGTTTTCCCGTCTCTGAGTCTGCTCTATTTGGCAGTGGTTATGCCTGTTACTGTTAGACTGGGGGCGCTGGGTTAGTTAGTGTGACAGTGAGTGATCTGATTGTTTCTGTTTAACCTTTTAGGGACCCTTCTGTCTGAGATGGACACCCTGCAGTTCTTCACTCAGACTGTGACCCCAGAGATGGTGTTTCCCAGCGTCCACGACGCCGTGCTGCAATGTCTACACTCGAAGCCCCGCCCCACCTGCTCCAAACAATGAAACTCGACTGCCACATGACCCTGACTGAAGGCCAAATCCTAAAGGTCCCCTACTCTGCTGTTGGAGCGACGACCTCCTGGATCAGCCGGCATCAGAGTGGAGATGAACAGAGCAATCATTCATATTGAATAGAGGAGTGTTTGTAACTTAAAGTGCCACTAAGGCACTTCATGGAGGCTCTTAGTACTGAGCTTCACGCTGACATTCCCGTAGCCTTATCCCTCTGCCACCTTGTAGATTGTTTAGGGATGTATTTTAAAGGCTTTTCACTATTTTGAGAGGAATCTACGTAAATTAGGAAGAGATATGAATGCAGTTTGTGGACACTGACCTGGAACTGCCTCGTTATGATGCTGTAAAAAGAATTTTAATGGTTACTGAGAACTTGTGTGGGGCTGGGCAATATGGACCAAAACATGTACGTTAATATTTATTCAGCTATATGGCATTTATCAGTATATAGCTCAATATATTTGCTTGAAAAACAGCAATTGGTTGCCACGTTAACAGAACTGAAATCTTTTTTTGGGTCAAATAAAACAAAAATGAACCTGTTTTTAACTAAAGCAAAAAGTCTAAGCACCCTTAGGGTTTTTTGTTGTTTTTAATGATCAAAAACTGGAAGCAATCACTTTCATGGAGTATTATGGTGTGTTTTGTTTAGTCTCAGAAGTCACATTGCCCAAGCTGCAACTGGGGTCCCCTCCTTTAGTTTGGATTTATACTCTGAAAGTCAAGTACCCAACTATGCCAGCTCATCACTAGAGTGTTAAACTGGAATGCAACACAATTCCCTTATTCATTCATTTTCTACATGGCTTATCTGTTTCGGGGGCTGGACCCTATCCCAGTTGTCATTGGGTGAGACGCAGGGTACACCCTGAACAAGTCGCCAGCCAATCACAGGGCCACATAAAGACAGACAATAAGTGACGCTCACACTCATACCTTAAGGAAATTTGGAGTCAACAGTAAACCAAGTGAGCATGTTTTTGGTCTGTGGGAGGAAGCAGGGGAAAAACCCAAGCATGCACGGGGAGAACATGCAAACTTCACACAGAAAGGCCCCTGTCCGACCTGGGAATCGAACCGGGGATTTTCCAGCTGTGAGGCACATGCACTACCTGCTGCACCACCTTTAAACAGAGCACACCTTAAGCTGGATTTAAGGGTCCATATTCTACTTTGTAGAGTTTTAAAAGCTGTTTTGTGTTCAACGTATCCCCACTGCATGATAGAGTATTTCTATGTTCAAGACAAAAAGCCTGCAGCATCAGGTTTTCTCCCTCTTGCTGTCTTTAAAGGGCCAGTAGCTCCCTGAATTGATCCAGTCCTTCAGCCTCCTTGAATAGCCCTACCAGTGTGACCTCATAAAACTGAATCAGCTCCTTACATAGCTGATCATCACAGCAGGGAGGCTCGGCTTCATACTCCCACTCTTATTTCATCCAGTTTGAAGACACAAGCTCACAATTTAACCTTTATCCATCTTTTATTTAGGCATGTTGACTCTCCTGAAGTTTCTCCTGTATGCAGTCTAGATCATACAAGTGTCTCAAGTGTCCCAAGTAAACTTTTATTTTGCCGCTAAAAATTGCCCATTTCTCCAGTTTGGTTTGATTCTTTTTCTTGATGAAGGCTGGAGATTGTGGCAGGCTCGCACTTTGCTGGCAGGACTTACAGACTGTGCCAAAGCAAAGTGGCTGGTGGAAAGTTATGTTCCCATGAAATCTAACATCGTGACTTTTTTCATCTAAAACTTGTTAAATCACGATGCTGTTGCCCCATGTTTAGTAATATTAACTTTAGCCTGTGTGCCAACTGTTTCCTGCACATTCAGACTACTTCAGACATTACAAACTCCCATTAAGGCAGGATAGAAGGAATGCCTTTATCTTGTGATAGAAACAAATAATAGTCAAATCTGAAGCTGAAGCACCACTATTTTGTTTCTGTGCTACCAGAAACAAAATAGGGTTTACATCAATAGGGTCAAAATATTAAAAGATGTAAACCAAGGGTTCACATCTATTTTACTTAAAAAATGTTCCTGAACTAAGAAAATCTTGCAGTAACTTGTGGACCTGTCGTCTGCTTTACCTTTTATCAACAAACTACATTAAAACAAATTTCTCCTACTCTCCAACATAAATCAGTAATCATGCTGAATACTTGATTTATTGCCCAGCCCTACTTGTGTGCTGATATTTGAGTGTTTTTTGTGTTGTGTGTTTAAACCAGCAGAAGCACTATCGTTGTTGTTATAGAATATTTGCACTGCTGTACAAGTGCAACACTTGTTTATTATCCATGCTGCCGGTGGAATCATGAAAAAAAGTGTTTTCCGTCTTAGTGAAAACGTTTTGCTATTACTTTGACACAGGATGCCTTCAAACAGTTATGACGTGGTTATTAAAGAAATCAGAGACTCTAATCTGGAATAAACTTTATTTTCATGTGAACACTGACAACAAAAAGATTTTTTTTTTCCTAGTTTGATGGTAAAAATCCAAACAGGATTCCCCTCTCACGCTCTAGTTGTAGGTCATGTATCTCGGGGTGGCGCTGAACTTGGCGTAGGACTTGATGACCTTGTTGACGGCCTCCAGGAAGTCCTTCTCCGTGGCGATCTTCCTGCGAGCTCTGATGGCGAACATGCCGGCCTCTGTGCACACGCTGCGGATCTCAGCACCTGGAGAGGAAACGCAGTGTCAGAGTCAATGTGTTTTCTGGACTGACAGGAGGTGGAGCGCAGAGGTTAGGTTATTTCTGGAGCTTTATCAGAGTGTTTGGGATTCTTAGTAGATGGATGAGATTCCTCTGAGGACTTTTGTGACGGGTGGGGAAAAACACCCATAAATGAACACATCAAATGTTGAGCTAATGTTTGAGTCCACTTGATTTTTAAGTTTATTCATGATTCATGTTTTGTTTTAAGTATCTGACTTTAAGGCAGTGTGTTGGGTCTTTTGGTGAAAGCTAGGGGTCCCTGCACCCAGTCTTACAGCACAGGTGTAAGACTGGGTGCAAGGCTCATATTTACTGAAGTGACAATAAGGCTTTTCCTAAGATGGTTAATATCTTTACATACTTAACAGTATTTCATAAGTTGGATTTCTAGAAGTTTAAAAAAAAGTTGATTTTAGGCAGCAGTGTTTCACTTTTTCATGCCAGTCTCTCGAGGGGATCTGATTTGCTTGAATACAATTGGGACGCATCAAGCATAAACAGATAAAGAACTGTGTAAGGCAAGGACTAAGTGGCGATGCATGGTATTAGATTATAATAAGTTTAGAACTTCTGATATTTTCCCCCCAAGAGCACAAAGTGAAAATAGATAATTTACTTGTTGCCTTCAGTTTGACATTTTATATGTGAGAGGTACATTCAAAACAAGAAAAACATAATTTGAATATTGAAAATACCATAAAATACCAAATAAAGCCCTGGTTCCAATTAATCGCCCGGTCCCAAATAAACGCCGGTTGGAGCAGTACATTTTGACAACTAGACTCCCGTTCCAAATAAACGCCCGGTGTAATTTATTCGGCACAGCCGAGGAGCAACGGTCAAAGTTTACAGAACACACATGCAAACACTGAGCTCACAACAGACAGCGGACACTTGAAAAGAAACATGATCAGAATGAACCTTTACAGTCCACATGGTTTATTTGTCTCTGAACGTCCTGTCGCCCTCTCCTCCCTCTGTATGTCAACAAATGCAGGTTGGTGTGCAGCGCTCTGTTTCATGACAGTGCAGTTACACTCAAAATCCACAGAGGGCACTAGAGCGCAGTAAACCAGAATCTTATACACTAGGGCTTTGAAAATTTAAAGAAGAAGACATTGCCACGGCTGCTGTTTGTTTTTTGCCCATAACTAACGTCAGGAGGCTGGACACATCAGTTAACGGAACATTGCTACTTATCTCCATGGCCCTGGTGCAGCAAAAGAAAGAAGTACGACCTTAACTTAACTAACAGTCATTCCTGACCAGAGTGTTTAGGGAGAGCTGAGTTGTAAGAAGACAAGAGTAAATCAATGGTACTGCAATCTTGCCTTGAAAATGCAGAGGTGATATTCATACTGGTGTAAATAAATACTTTGATTATATTTACCATATTTTTCTTTTTTTGCTAAGCAAGATTTTTGTGGGAAAGGAATTAAACGCCTGGCCTAAATAGTCGCCTGGCTCAAATAAACGCCTGGTCTACTAAGTGATTGAAACGCCCCATATTTTATTTGGTATTTACAGTAATTAAACTCTTGATTAATTTTATGCATCCTGTCAACAATGAGGAGAAGCATCCTGGAACATACGTGTATTTTGCCGATATTACTGGCAATATATCATTCTATGAATATGAGAATAAATCAATAAAGGCAGATACTGACATAACTTATTAGGCCAATATCTACTTATTCTGTTAATATCACACATCCCTTCTCACTAATTTCACAATCTGCCAGACAATTTGGAATATAAAAATATATTGACAAGAAAACATGACAAAAGATGCAAGGAAAAAATGGCAATGTCTCCCAGAAGATAGAGCCATAATGGGTTGTCATTGTTTTTGCATAGATGCACTTAAGGGAAAATAAACTTGAATAACAGTAAAACCTTACCAAAAACGTTATATGCCTTAAAAAGTAGCCTGAATTCAGTGTTAAGCCCATTAAATAATTTATTAGTACTTTTAGAGCCAAAAAATGAAAATCTTGGTTCAATACCTTCTTATCAGGGCTTTTTTTTTCTGTTATTAGCTTCTAAGCGACTGTAATTGTTTATAACGTCATCCTACAGTTGCCACAACTTTGCCCCTTTTCAGGCCTCAGGTAACCAAATATTACCCTGATGTGAGAGAATACTGCTGTGGTTTTGTTGAGGCAGCCTTGAGCCTATGACCACTGATGTGATGTTTGAGTGCACCCGTGTGGCCAAATATCAGAGCTGCCAATGAATTTAAAGGGAAAATAGAGTTTAAAAAGTAACCCCTGTACCCTCTCCCTGCTACAGGGACTGCCTCAGCCGGTCATTTGAGGCCCAAGCACACGAGTCAAAAGTACATTATTCCAAAACAGCTTCGAGAGGGGACTGAGGGTGTAAGACTTTGATTGAATGCTCAAGCATTTGTAACCAGATCCTTCATGTGAACAACGCTCAGTCTTACCGGTGCTGTTGGGGCAGAGCCGAGCCAGCAGCTCAAAGCGAATGTCTCTCTCCACGCTCATGGAGCGGGCGTGGATCTTAAAGATGTGCGTGCGCCCCTGAAACACAAAACAAATTAATGAGAAAAACATAGAGTCTCAAAGCAAAGGGCTTCATTTAAATCTGATTCAGAAATTAAGCGACAGGTCTGTCTGCAGGTTTTGTTTCCTCACCTCCAGGTCTGGCAGACTGAACTCGATCTTCCTGTCCAGACGTCCAGGTCTCATCAGAGCCGGGTCCAGAGTGTCCGGTCTGTTAGTCGCCATCAGAACTTTGATGTTTCCTCGAGGGTCGAAGCCGTCCAGCTGGTTGATGAGCTCCAGCATGGTCCTCTGGACCTCATTGTCTCCTCCAGCACCGTCATCGAAGCGAGCGCCTGACAGGATCAGAGAGAAATCACAGTTCTGCTGTTAGAGATGAAATCAAGTTAACAGAAAACTCTTCTGATCCAGCTGTTCTATTTGGAGCTTCTTATGAGTTAACTCTGTTTTACTTCCACCAGGTTGAAGGAGGCTTATGTTTGTTAGCAAGATTGTGAAAAAACTACAGGATGGATTTTGCTGAAATTTTCAGGTGATGTTGGTAATGGCCCAACTTAAACAGGATTAGATTTTGGTAGTGACACATAAATTTATCTGGATGCAAAAAAAATTCCCAACCTACCAAACAAGTCCATAAGTTAACATTACCCCATTGTCCGCCATTTTTTTAACAGATTTGCTTCTAATTTTACAGGATAATACGGGGCCCATGTCTCGGTCATCAAGGTAAATTTCAGCTGAATCTCACCCAGACTGACAGAAAAACACTGAACTTTATGATGGAAAATCCCATTGATGACATCCAATTATTCATATAAAACAAAAATCTTTACTGATGTTCCCAAAACTTGCGTTCATACAGGATAACAGCCTCCATGTAAGTGCATTCAGTATGGATCCTGGCTCTATTCTGGATCTGGGGATCCAGAATTGTATCTTTCACATGGTTTGTGGAAAAGCCACTGCAGGAACTCAGCTCCTTTGTGGGGGTCTGCACTCTCTGCGCTTTCCTTGTTTTAAAATGCTAAGGGGGTAACTTAAACCAAAAAAGATCTGAAATGGGCCCATTTTGGCACAGACAGGCTAAGATTGTTTTATAAGAACTAAAATAAAGACTGTAATGTATGTGTAAAATACAATCTTACCCCCAAAACAACAATTAACCCTGTAAAGCCATTAATCCCAGCTGATGAGATTGAAAGATTAACTGGCCTAGAAATAGTCATCAATCAGTGTCAGCTAACACATCCCTGTTCTTTCATTTACTGCAGTGGGCGCAATTTGGGGTTAAGTGTCCTGCCCAAGGACCCAAGGACATGTCACAGCCATCACAGAGTTTGAACCCTCAGCCTTTTGTTTGATGGTGGATCAAATTTCCAGACTAAGCCACCAATGTCCTATAATCAGGTCTGGTTGGGCCCAAAGCAGGCCAGTGGGGGACTTGTGAAACTAGATGCACCCTTAAATCTTCCTTATAGAAATGGTTGTAATTTTAGAAAAGGTAGTGATCTAACAAAAGCTTCACCTCCAATGGCGTCAATTTCATCAAAGAAGATCAGACAGGCCTTCTTGGTCCTCGCCATCTCAAACAGCTCACGCACCATCCTGGCTCCCTGCAAACAGAGAACGATCCAGAATGAGGGTTTTTCTTCCTCATCATCTAAAAGTGCTGTTAGTCTTTTCCGGCTGAGGTCCTCACCTCTCCCACATACTTCTGCACCAGCTCAGAGCCGATGACTCTGATGAAGCAGGCGTCCGTTCTGTTGGCCACAGCTCGGGCACACAGGGTCTTCCCTGTACCGGGCGGCCCGAACAGCAGGACACCTTTAGGGGGCTCGATGCCCAGATTCACAAACCTCTCAGGCTGCAGAACAAAAGACAAACAGGATGATCAGTCAGGAAAACAGCATGTAAGCCTTATACTTTATCAAGTTAGCTGCATTATTACTATACTACTACTAATCATTACTCTGGACAAACTGCTGGACATTTTGGACAATGCCAGTTACCCCCTGCACACTGCCATCAGCAACCAGAGGAGCCTGTTCAGCCCAGGACTGTTTTTTTCAAAGTGCAGGACCAACAGACTGAGGTCCTGTTTACACAGAGACCCTCTCACCTAAAACGCAAAGGTTCTTCCTTTGTGTTTCCAAAAGCAATTCAAGTTTACATATAGACGCCAGAATGACTGAAAACGCACCAAAACAGGCTGGATGAGAAGATGGGTCACTCTGTGCAACTTTCTCAACACCTGGATGCGTTAGTTCTATAGCGGATTTATAGCGGAGTGAGCCATATAATATCTCCGAGGGAGTCTTCCTAAGGGATTAATAAAGTTCTATCTAATCTCATCTCATCTTAAATTAAAGCCTGAGCATAGATACAGGTCTTTTAGAGAGTAGCGTGATAGTGACGCTGGCTTTAACTGGTACTCACGTGAAGTAGGGGGGTCTCCACCACCTCTCTGAGCTTCTCAATCTGCTCCTTACATCCACCAACATCACTGTAGGTCACATCAGGCTTCTCCTCCACCTACAACACCAACACATGACAGGTTATTTAGACATTCAGAGCCCAGTACTTCCACACACTGCCCTCAAGATGACCGAATGGGAAGTTCTCGTGGCTTCATACCTGCATCATGGTGACAGTGGGGTCGATCTTTGGGGGCAGAGGAATATGGATCTGGTACTTGTTTCTGTCAACACTACAAGAAGAAACAATATATTGAGCCACTTCTTTCACCAAGTATTGGATAATAATGTGACTTTTAAATTGATTTCAGATGTTAGATCTTTGGTCTTACCCGACTCTCATGCCCTCCTCGATGTCAGTGGGAGCCACCTGGTCGCTCAGATCCACCACAAACTTGGCAAACTGTTTGACATTGATGATGTATTTGGGGTCCTCCGAGTCTGCGTTTATTATTTTTGTGCATCTGTTCAAGGAAACAAGAATATCAGACACTAAAAACAGGATGTAAAGGGCAGTTTTGGACGCACAATCACTGTAGAAGCCCAAATTCATCTGTGTTGATTTGGAAGTAGAGGGTAATTTGTGTTCATGTTTTCTACATTATGTATATTTTAGGAAACACTGATTGAAGATGGGCAAGTGTTGTTGAAAGTGGTATGGGGGCTCCAGAGGAAATGTGCAGGTGCGATCAATGCTGGAAGGCTGAATGGGAGCTGCTGTGGCTGCAGACAACATTCAGTCGGTCAGGAGTGGAGCCACACAGTTTTCTGATCTCCCAGACATACTCTGTTATTTTCCTTTTTTATTTCTGTGTGGATAAATATTTCTGGGTCTTTGCTTTAAATGACTGAACTGACCACCACATGCAGTGGAGTTTTTTTCTGCTTTGTGAACTACTAGAGGAGATACCATCAAGCTCATGGCTTCATTTAGGATTCGTCAATCACCACTGATGTTGTGAAAAGTGTAAAAAATACTACTTTACCTTGCAACCTGCAAAGGTTGTTCACTCTGCAGAGTCTGTTTGTCAGCAGCCAGATCCCAGAGAGCTGGAGGAGCCAGACCGGTGTCCGACTCTTTAATGCCTGTGAGAGTAAACAACACAACAAGAACTTAGAGAAGCCATTCGTGACATCTAACAGGCTACCTGAATAATAATAGTTATGAAAACACATTTCTTATTGCCAGCTATCACACAACATAACAAGAAAGCAGTCAGAGCGTAAACTTCCACTAAGGTAGCTCACATATTGCTGTTACATCTGTAAGCAATAGTTCCACGATAAAGTTACCATCATAACTTGATTATCTGACCATGGAAACCCACACCCAGCACTTAGAGTCATGTTGATATCATTAATAGTTGGACAGTTTTTGAGCAAAAATGATCGTTCACTAATAGCAGTTATCACCACCAAAATCCAATAATTTCTAAGTTGGGCCATTAACAATATCTCCTGAAAACACAACAAAATCCATCCAGTAGTTTTTGTGTAACATTGCTGACCAACAGGAAAACATCCGCTGGCAAAGACACAACATCCTCAGCAGAGGTAACTATCTACTTACGGTGTTTGTTTCCACTCACCTGTCAGCTCGTTGATCTTTTTGAGGAGCTGCTGAATATCGTCCTCCACCTGTTTGATCTGTCTGGAGTACGTGCTTTGACCCTGAGAGACAAAAAGAGGCACAAGTTCTTAACAAGCTTTAATCAACTTGTGTTGCTAATTTGAGGCCCAATCAGAATGCTGGAGCCAGATTACGTTTTTAGATTAAAGTAGGTCAACTAAAATATAAAGCTTGATTTAAATAATAATTTTATATTACTGAAAGAAACGCATATCTGATGTCTGTGTGACGTTCTGCTGGACTCTGATACTCACTTAAGAGAGGTCTGTTTTCTTTTAGCTAGGCTAATGTCAGGGGTGTCAAAACTTTTTTAACCAAAGGCCACATACAGAAAAATGCAAGGATAATCGGGCCGCATGACTGACTAGACTAAACTAAGAATATTACTGCAAAATCGAGATGCTTTAGCGCTTGTGGGATGTTTGTAACTGCTGTTTTACAAAATTTTGTGTATAAATTTATGCACAGACTTGGTGACTCTGAGAAAGAAATCTCCATCTCTCTGGATAACATGTATAGAGACAGTATGAAGCAAAAGAATGTTGCCACATAAACAGCATTTATAGCCTGAGCTAATGTGAATGTCTGTTCCCGACTTAGACCTTTAAAGAAATGAAAAAACACAACACTGTATAAAAAATAATAACTAACAAACCAAACAATTACAGACAGCAAAAAAACAAATACAGATGATCCAGGATAGACTTGATCATTAATGACTACAAATCTGAGTCCTCTCTGAAACTGATTCAGGTTGACTTTAAAATGATTCCAGTCTGGATCCAGCTTAAGTTCAAATCATTGGCTTGCATCAAGCACAGAAAACATTTAAGGAGACTGAATGCATTATTAAAAACTGGAAAGATAGTGTGGAACCATCATCTTTGAGTAAGAAATGTGGTTTTCATAAAATCCTAAATAATCCTGATTGGTGATCACTTAAACATTTGACCGACTTAAATCAAAGAAAAACAACAGTAGAACTCACGGATGTGTTTGATAGTGAAACTAAGAGCATTTCCACAAACACAATGAAAAGGAAATTCAAGGGATTGGGACTGAACAGCTGTGTAGCCTTAAGAAAACCACTACTCAACCAGGAAAAAAGGCTTAAGTTTGCTAGGAAGCCAATCAATTGGACTGTGGAGGACTGGAAGATGGTCATGTGGTCTGGTGAGTCCAGATTTGCCCCGTTTCAGAGCGATGGGAGCATCAAGGTAAGAAAAGAGGCAGGTGAAGTGATGCACCCATCATGCCTAGTGTCCACTGTGCAAGCCTAGGGGGACAGTGCTATGATCTGTGACAAATCTTGTGACACTGTACAAACTTCTCGAAACAATGCCCCAATACGTGCTGTAATCAAACCTAAAGCCGGTCCAATGAAACGTGTGTGTAACCTTGTTTTTGGTGGCAACTTTTGTTTGGCCAGGCAGAGTATGTTCTCCCATTGAATCTGTGTCATTTAGCACTCATGAGGGTTTTTATTGGTATTATCTTATTCTATGTTTATTTTTATGTATGTGTGGTACTTTGAGTCTGTAATAAGTCTGATTTGATGTCTTCCAATCAGCATCGTGATCCTTTAGTTTGGTTATTGATGAATCATTTCGTCTCTAATAAATGATATACAGCTAACACATCCAGGACTATAAAAACACAGATGTTATTTTTGTAAAACGTCATACTTACATATGTTTTGAGCAGAGCGATGTCTCCTTCATCCAGAGCTGAGGGACAAAAACATGAATGAGTCCGCAGAATGACGCTGTCATCGGGCCGCTAACACCGATCAGCGTAATCGCAGGGATATTAATTTCATAACAAATATCTGTTTAATGGGCCAATTACTATGGCATCACTTTAATGTTAGGACGTCCAAAATAACACAGAGGTTCGTGAACAGCAGTTTGTTTAACAGTCAGAGCTAACAGCAGCTAAACTGTTAGCATCTTCCGTCCCTCTCTATCGGGACCATTTTAACAATTTATAAAATATTTAAAGACGTAATGTTTACCTCTGATGGGCGAGTCATCCTTATCTTCCTCCTTCGTCTTCCTCTGATCGTCTCCTAAATAATCCGGCATGTTTTAAACTAGAATTTAACTGCTTCTTACAAAAACAACGAGCTGCTTCCACAGCCAGACTGAACCATTACACAGCAGCTTTGAGCTTCCGGTGACGGCGGTGGCTCACCGGAAATACTGTTTTGAGGACAGACTAAAGAGAAGAAACTGTTCTAACATCTAAACACCGCCTTAAACACAATTCAGAAAACGAACAAGAGGTTAATATTTTATGTTAAAAACCATGCGGCTGCTTCCTTCCAGGGGAAAGACCTTGTTGGATCAAGCGGAACCAACGACAACACGGAGCGGTTAGCGGCGTGACACCGGTGCTCGTTTCGGATTGGCACTTCTTGTGAAGGGAGGCCCATGTGGTGTGTGAATGAGCGGGCCACAAACTTCAGCACTTTAGTCAGCTTCTCCTGATAATTCGGACTCCTGGATGTTCGTACACTCGGAACTTTAAAGATGTTGTTAGAAGCGCTGGACGGACAGGAAACGGCTGTTTGTGCGACAGCTGCCGGTAAGACTGAAGGAGGCTAAAGCTAAGCTAACTGTGTTATAAATATAGACTGGTGCTGCTCTCGTTAGCATGGCTTTAAAAAGGGAAAGTAGGCGCAACTAGAGTGTTTAATTAGCTCTCATAGAGCCACAAGTGAGCTCTTTAATTGTTTAGAAGCTGAACTATATTTATTTGTCTGTTATTGTGTTATATAATGGAGTTATAAAGCTAAGCTGCTGCCCACTCATGGGCTCACTTGCTGCAGTGATTTCTGACAGACTCTGATATTAGCTCAACATTTAGTCACTGATATTTAACTGAAGTACTTGTCGTTTTTTTAGCAGCCTTCCTGAACAGTTTCTGCAGCCTGTTACATAACAAGTAGACACCTGTTGTACCCTCACACCTTCCACAGGTTATTATCAGACTAGAAAATATCTAGACCTTTTCCTTGTCATTAGCTCTTCAGGGCTGGAAGACATGTGTCAACAATCATTACTCAGTGTTTTCTTGCTAAATTTCCGTACACATCATGCACCTCACTACTTAATTTTCTGCAATGAAAAGGGATAGAAATTAAAAACTAGTTCAATTTGAGAATCAATGACAACTCCCTGAAGTAATTGATGTCATGACTTTTTGCTCGTCAGTTTTCTCCACTTGCAAATCAAGGATTTCCTGCTCTCACCATAGGCTGTCAGCCGAAATCTAACAAAGAAGTAAAAAATCAGGACAGATTGGGGGCAAATTTTTATCAGAATTGAGCCATAATTTCCCACAAATTACTCATACAGCACAAAATGTACTAGGTGGATTGTGTTTGATATTGTTGCCACTGAAATCCTCTGTAGAAGGACATTTATCCGCACAGAAAAACATCAGGAATGGATAAGGGAGTCATTAAAGAATTGTAGCGATAAGCAGCATCATTAGTGGTAAAGTCCTGTCAGTTCTCATCCCCAGTAAGAAGTTACAAATGTTTATCTCTAGGGATGAAAGAATTGTATTTTTTGTCAGTCTTTGACATAACGATATATACAAGCTAATTTCAGCTGACAATGACACTAATATGTCAGAGCTATGTATTAAGTATGTTTCAATTCTGTTACAGTTTCTACAACCCACAATTATGAAAAGTGAATCTCCATCCATCATCTATAGCACTCATCCCTTTCGTCTCTGGAGCCTGTCCCCAGACCCCCGGGGTCTCTGGGGCTGGGGGGAACTCATGCATGCTCAGGATCTCACTTAGAACGGCCCAGACCGACACAGTGTGAACCACCAAACCTCTTGCTGTGAGGCATGTACACAACCTGTTGCACACCCTTAGCTGTCAGCAGGCAGTGCACATACCTCACAGTACGGAAGTTGCTGGTTTGATGCCTGTTTTAGTCAGGGTCTGTCTGTGTGGAGTTTGCATGTTCTCCATGTGTATACGTGAGTTATCTCTGGAACTCTGGCTTCCTTCCACAGACCAAAAACATGCTCATTAGGTTGTTTGTTGATCTCAAATTGCACTGAGGTGTGAGTGTGAATGGTAGTTTGTCTCTCTGTGTGGCCCTGTGATTGACTGTTGACTGGTTTAGGGTGTGCCCTGCCTATTGTCAAGTGCCAGCTGGGAAAGGCTCCAGCCCCCCGAGACTCTAAAGGATAAGCAGTCTCGATAATGGATGGATTGATATGTATAATATTATGCAAGATGATAGAACATGTAACCATCTATCACTAACAAAAATACAGTTAAACTGATGCCTGTTTGCTAACATGGTATCACAAATTTATGACTGATGTTGAGTATTTTCTGCTTTTGAATATCAAAAATTGCAGACAGACTACTAAAACTACTTAAGTTTCTCTAAACATCAGCAACATTGAGGCTGTGAGAAACATCAAGTATGTTAATATTTGTATGACTCGCAGGTTTTAAAGACGTCAAATTTGCCTTTCAGTATTGACCAGAAAGTACAGACTCATTCTGATAGTTGATTTTCTTTATATTAAATATGAAAAAAACTGCGTGAACTGTACAAATTCATTGGCAGCCTCAAAATGGTAGATGGGGCTGTTGATTTAACATTCTGTTTATTTCACCCATTTTTCTAAATGTGGCCAAAGTATTTTATCCATACTGAAAATGTGCATGAGAATTAGAAAATTGGAATCATAAATCTCCCCACAATGGTTTTTCAGGGCTTCTGTTTTTTTTGCAAATAGGTATTTATTTTAAGAAATAATTAAAGTACTTCTGAAAGTGCATTTGATTAAAAATCATTAAATAATATTTGCCAGTTTTAAATGGAGCTGTTTGTATCGTTTCACATTTATCCTCCCACTGCCTCCAAAACTTGAAAGACTGAGATAATAAAGACTGAATAAAAATTAGTGGAAATAGCTATTTTCATGAGCCAATAGTCTGTATTTCAATTAATTAAATTTTGTGATTTGTGTAGTATAATTGCACGTGTAATTATGATTAAATAGTCGTGGTGCCCTTCTAAAACGCTTGGCAGAAGATATATTTTAGTTTTCTGTCAGGTGGTTTAAATGGATTGTTTTTACTTTGTTTTCTGTCCTCTGCTCTCTCTTTCATCCTAAAGTCTTCTCCTGCCGGTTGACCTCTGCTCATATCACAGTCATCATTGCTGTTTTGTTAATGAATGTTAACTAGGCAGAAAAATCTGTTAAAGACAAACTTTTCTTATCAAACTTTGATGTATGGGTCCAGTGACCCAACTGCTATCTCAGGCTTTGGGGTAGTTGTTTTTGACGTGTTCATTGAAACAAAGAGGAACTACATCCTGACAGAAAAACTCATGTGTGTCCTTTCTGCAGCTTCTGTGAAGGTTCAGGTGGAGCCTGTGGGTCGTTGGTTTGAGGCCTTTGTGAGGAGGAGGAACAGGAGCACATCTGCCTCCTTTCAGGAGCTGGAGGAGGAGGAGGAGTCCTCAGAGGAAGAAGAGGATGAAGAGTTTCAGCTGGAGGAGTACCCCATGCTCCGAACCCTTGATCCCAAAGACTGGAAGGTACAGATTTTTTTTTACAAGAATGTGTCACGGGTGGAGAATGATCCAACCTAACTCATGATACTGTTTCAACTGTAGTATTTAAACCCAGTGGAGACAGAATGGGGGGATAAGTGATCCCCTCTTTGTTGTGCCTCCAGAGTGATATTAAAGAGACGGAGGCATGCTGACTCAGCAAGAGACAGTAGTGCTGCGACTAAGCATCTCTGCCTCTCGTGTTTGTGGGGATACACGCCGCGTCGTGTGCATCCAAGCCATGTTGCAGCGTGAATCAGCACAGCTGTTACAGCCTTACAGACTCAACGTTTATATCTCCATGTGTAATTTCATCAGAGCCTTGCTGCTGCACTTTTGCGTAGGCTCTGTGAATCGGGCTTCTGTCAGTCAGAACTGAAGTGCTACAGAAGGAAGAAATCATCAGAAATAATGTCAACCTGCTGTATGGTTGACATTGGGACGGACACCCTGCCAAAGTTTTTTGTGAATTAAAAGTATTTATTTTCTGTGTCACATTGAATCAAATAATCAGAAATATGTATATTTTTTAAATCTCTATATATTTATTGATTGATTCATTTATTTTTTGACATTTTGGAATCTGAACACTGACAGTTCATCAGTTGTGATTATTGATCATCCAACCCCTGCAGCCTCATACCAGTAATGTCCTCAATGTGCTTTTATGTCCTGTCCACGCAGAGGTGAACATTTTCTGTACAGACTGCATCTTTCAAGAAATGTCTGTCCACATGAAAGCGCAGTAGTACATATGCCAGGCCTGTAGGTGGAGCTGTAGTACTGCTGCAGACAAACACCAAAACCAGAGAGGGAGACATGGAGTGTTTGCATAAAATCATGAGACAAGCAACTGTGTCTGCTGCTCTCTGTTTTGAGTTGCTAATGGTGGTCATAGAGGAGCAGAAGATTTTCCTGTCAAGCCAAAACAAGCTCAGGAGCTTCTGCAGCATGAATGAGACAGTGTGTTCTGCCCCCGTTTCTGTTATTGTCAGGGTTTGCACATGAGGTATGAAGGAGAGGTGGTGCTTTGACATCTTTGTTTTTGAAATATCCTTTTTTAGTTGGAAATGCAGGGCCGGCGTTTTCAGATTTATCCACTGTGGAAGCCTTTTTTCAGAAATGTGCATTTTCAGGCACTTGAAACACCCTATTCGTGTGCACAGTTTGAAAACTTGTGCTGATGTACCTGAATTCATCTCTGGCCAGATGTCATGTCTGCAGTTATTATTATCCGGCTGGTGGCGCAATTTTCTGATTTTAGTTTCCTGTGCAAAAACACAACATTGTCATGACTATGAAAAGTATTGTCACAAAATCCACCATCCTTCCATTGATTACCTGTGCAGCTTATCCCTTTCAAGGTCATGATAAGTCTGGAGCCTGTCCCAGCTGACATTCAGCCAACCACAGGCCCACATAGAGAGAAGGACAATTTACACACCTACCAACAGCAAAGGAGTCACAAGTTAACCTAAAGAGCATTTGTTTTAGGTCTGTGGGAGGAAGTCCAAGTTCCCAGAGAGAACCTATGCATGCACAAGGAGAACATGCAAACTCTGCACAGAAAGGCCCCAAAATCAGTTGGATGATGATCACTGTGTCCCAGGCAGTGATAATACAAAAAAATACATGTTGCATTTTGCACCTTGAAAAAACTAAATCATTTTTGATAATTTTCATGTAGAGATAATAGAATATAAAATTAGAAATTTAAAGAAATATAAAGATATATAGAAAAGTAGAAAATATTACTATTTACACATATATAGGAGCAAGATATATACAGAGATTAATACTTGAGAATAACAGCACTTGACAGTGAGAAATTTACAGTGAGTACTGGAATGATGTGCAATAAAAAAGGCATGTATTTATTGAATGCTTGATGTCATTATGGAGACAATTCAGATGTTTGTGTTATGAAGTCTTATTGCAGTTGGGACAAATGACCTGTGGTAACGTTCAGTCTTGCAGGGTGGGAGTCTGAGCCTGCTGCTGAAGGAGCTGCTCAGCTCCCCCACGGTCTCATGCAGTGGGTGAGAGGGGTTGTCCATAATGGATGCGAGCTTTGCCAGCATCCTCCTCTCGCTCACCTCCTCCAGGGAGTCTAAGGAGGAGTCCAGGACAGAACTGGCTCTCCTGACCAGTCTGTTCAGTCTCTTCCTGTCCCTCTCCGTGCTCTCTCTCACATGAGAGATTCATGTTGCATTTTGTACCTTGAAAAAACTAAATCATTTTTGATATTTTTCATGTGTGTAAAATCTGGGTTAAAAAGGATCAATGTTATGAAAAAGTAACAAAATTATGTCTTATGAGTTGGACTAAGCTTTGAAAATATTTGTATCAATGAAAGCAGAAAAAATGCATAATAGTTTGATGGCCCTTGCTTAATGTGCTGACATTTGGGTGTAATATTTTTAGTGTAACTTATATAAACGAGGGCTGAACAATTAATTGCAAATTAAATTAAATCGCAATATGACTTGTTGCAATTTTCAAATCGCAGAAGGTTCAATATTTTTAACCCAAATGTGTTAAACATTTTGGCATTGTGATGTAGTTTTTTGCAATTTCATGCCTATTTTTTTTTTTACCTCCTTATCATACACTTTTTCCCACTTTTGGACCATTTTAACCTTTTTTTTAACTCCGTTTTTACAACTTTATGCCTATTTTGCCCCCATTCATCTTTTTTTGGCCACTGTCAGAACCACTTTTGGAATTTTTACATGGTTTTTGAAATTTAATTTCAAATTTAATTCAAATTTTGCTGCCATAATCAATTTTCCTAAGCCACTTGTGGATTTTTTTGCCAACCCCCTTTTTTTTTTCAATTTCATCCCTATTTTGCACCTATTTATTAACCTTTTTCTGCTTTCATACCATTTTTACCCAGTTTTTACTATTTCATACCTATTTTGCTTCTGTTCTTCACTTCTCCACTTTTTCTCAAATCTTCTATCCTTAGATTAATTTAATGTAATATTGGTTTTACTATAAAAAGATCTACTGCTCATGTTTGTTTAAGAATACATAAGATGAGGAACATTAAAACAATTGCAGAGTAAATCTCAATGTTGGGGAAAAAAAATCGCAATTGGATTATTTTCTCAAATCGTTCAGCCCTAATATAAACTGAACATCAGGGTAAAAAAAATTACTTTAAATCGTAAATACATAAAATGTTTGATAACTTCAAAATTCAACAGTCTGTTAATGTTTGTATTTCAGAATCAGGATCACTATGCTGTCCTCGGTCTGGCACACATGAGATACAAAGCCACACAGAAACAAATCAAAGCTGCCCGTGAGTATCGCCCTTCATCATTTATTATCAGTTTAATCCTGAGTTTAGTTAACCTGCTTCAGTCTAACTGTTGTCTGTTTTAATCAGACAAAGCAATCGTGCTGAAGCATCATCCAGACAAGAGGAAAGCTGCAGGGGAGCAGATCGTAGAGGGAGACAATGACTACTTCACCTGCATAACTAAAGGTACAGACATGTCTTTATGTTCTCTTCAGCACTGACGTCGCCCTTTTAGGCAGGATCCACAAAGAAGGATTTTCTAAATCTGAAGAGATTTTTGTATGTTAGAGACCTCACACATGAGAATAAAAAATCAGGTATTGAACGGTTTTGATCGTACTGTGTGTTGTGCACGGATAATCTCATCACAGTAAAGCACACACATAAAGCATTCTGTCCCACCACTCATCTAGAGTCTAGACCTCCGAAGCCAGAAATCTGATGGTGATCAAAGATGATCTAAAAAACACAAAGACAAAGAAAAATAGCCACAACCTGAAAAAACATGGAAGAGGACATACAAGAAGAGGGAATGATTGAGGTCTTGGGACTATTTTTGACGGAAAATCCTGATCCATTAAAAACATCCTGGAGACAGTGTGAACACGTGAGCTGGTCCTCCGTTTTTGAGTCCACCAAATGTTATGTTTTATGTGTTATGATTTGGAAGTCGTCAGTTTTCCCCACACACATGACGATTTTTTGTTATTGAACAAGTTTAATATGTACAATTGTCGGCCCACCCTGTGTCAAAGGAGATTGTTAGGACAAATTCCCTCTTAACACACCTCAGACCACAGGATAATCTTATTGGGTAATCGTATAAAACACAAGATAATCTAGTGTTTGCCGGCCTTGGTTGGGACAAAAACAGCCCAAAAATCTTTGTGTGTGCCCCATTTAAGATTCTCACTTTTCTTTTTGTCCTTGTTTGACCTCTAGCAATGGAGATCCTGTCCGACCCCATGAAGAGGAGAGCCTTTGACAGTGTAGACCCCACCTTCGACAACGCCGTGCCTTCAAAAGGGGAAGGCAAAGAGAACTTTTTCGAGGTCTTTGCTGCAGTTTTTGATAGAAATGCCAGATGGTCTTCCAAAAAACACGTCCCCAAACTGGGAACCATGGAGTCCTCTTTTGAAGAAGTCGATCATTTTTACTCCTTTTGGTGCGTTAAAGAGTTCCTCTTTGATTATTTTCCTGTTTCTTTCACAGCAGATGACAGGATGGATCTTGAACTTTTACTATTTTCTTTGACAGGTACAACTTTGATTCATGGAGGGAATTCTCATATCTGGATGAGGAGGAAAAAGAAAAAGCTGAATGGTACTCTTAATGATTAAATGATTTTACATTCATAATGTGACTTTTGAATTTTCTGACACTCATGTTTGAGCTTACTGAAAACCACTTCAATAGATTCACGTTTCAGGCCTTGTGTCTTCCTGTTAAAAATTAGTCCTTTGCCCCTGAATTAAATGTCTACGGTCGTTTTCACACTTCGATCATTCAAAGATGTTGTTCTAGTATCAGCCATCAGCCACAGCCATCAGTCCCTGTTTCAGTACAAACAACCGCCAAGCTCACCTGAAAGAGGTGGATTCAAATACAAATGAAAATATGACTACTGGCCGACTAATCCACCTACCCGCTAACTAATGAGTTTACAGAATTTAGTCCAGCTCATTCAAGCAGGACCTTTTAAAAACTAGGGATGGGAATCGAAAACCAATTCCAGTTGAGAATCGTTAACAGCTCCATCAAAGAATCGATATCATTAATCTTTTAGCAAATCAATTCCCTTATCAATTCCTTCAACTGACAGGGTTCAGAAGTGTCAGAATTGTGGCTTAATTTTAATTACACCTACTGCACAACCTTAAGTGAGTGGAAACACCAGCAACTTGCAGAAGCAGTTATCTATACTGTGATGTATGTTTGGCATTGTTGCCACTGAAAATGAGACCATTTGCCCACATGCAAAATCTGCAGGAATTGATAAGGGAATCGTTAAAGAATTGGATCGATTAGCAGGATCGTTAACAGCAAGTGTTTTGGCTGTGATGTTATGATCTAGCTCTAATCTTTTGTGTGAGTTGGCCGGGGCAAGTCCTGCTGTGCGAACATGAAGCAGTCTATAGGAAATATTCTATCAATCAGTCTTTATTTTTATCGTGCCAGTTTATAGTAAGTGTGAACACAAGACACTCAACAGTAGAGCACGCTGAGGTCACACTCTTCATTTATAGATACATGTACAAATACAAATACATAAATGTGTTTGTATCCAGGCAGAGACAAAGACACTAAAAATAAGAATATATGACAGTGACAATCCCATGGATGCCCAGATCATAAATCTGTCCTCATTACATTTGTCTCTGCTGAATATAGACTCAATCAGTCAATCTTTGTCTGTAAGGTGCTATATTTGTCTTTGTTGAATATAATTTTATTTAAGATTAGCCCCTTAAGATGTGGCATCTCAATTTCAAGATGGACTTCATGTCTGTGTGGCTGTAACGATAATTACCATGGATGAATAATCAATAACTTTCAGTTTTAATAATTTTTGTCAGCTGGACGAGAACAAAGCAGCTGACCCCTGGGTGCAAAAACCACCTAAAATGACTCATTTCTCCAGTAGTTTATTTGAAATCACCTTTAGTTGTGAATCCACTGAAGTGTTTGGTCTTGTCTTGACACCCATAAGTGACTAAAGAGCCTGAGACTCCTGCCTCACGTGTTTGAACTTTCTCTCCCAGTCGAGATGAGAGGAGGTGGATCGAGAAGCAGAACCGAGCCTCCAGAGCTCAGAGGAAAAAGGAGGAGATGAACAGAATACGAACACTAGTCGGTACAGACTTTCACACGCTCCCCGACATCAATCACACAGACTGTAACAACATCTAAATATACTGAAGCTGTTTGATGCCTTTGGTTAAGATGTCTTTTTGTCCCTGCAGATACGGCGTACAGCTGCGACCCTAGAATAAAGAAATTCAAAGAAGAAGAAAAGGCGAGGAAAGAGTCGGAGAAAAAAGCCAAAGCTGACGCCAAGAAGAGAGAGCAGGAGGAGAGGGAGAGAGTGAGTGTCACCTTAATCATACTGCCAATGGAACACACGCCTTCTTTTATAGATGACTGTGAAAAGATAGAAATGAAGCAAATGTTTGATCAGGGAGATTTTATATCAACACTTCAGGAAGTGAAGTCTCAGAGCATTCATACCGGTCAAACAAACTGAAGCATGGTTTGGATTAGGCTTGTGTTTAACCCTTTAACTCCAAGATAAACTGTTTGGTGCACCAAACTGAGTAACAGCATCTTATTCATAAATACATTATCATTAAAAAATCTGATTAGAGACATTTCTGTTATATTGGAGTTGCATGTAATGCTCAAAAGACATGAGTACCATGAGGTTATGTTATTGCCAGCTTCTGTTTGTTTGTTTCTCTGTGAGCAACAGAACTCAAAAAGTTATGGACGGATTTTATTGAAATTTTCAGGAAATGTTTGGATTGGGACAAGGAACAAAGGAATAGATTTTGGGACTGATCCAGATCAGCGTCTGGATCCGCCATGACGGAAAATGTGATTTTTGTGAATACCTACTGAGCAAAATGAGATATCATGTATATCATGGACCCAATTGCTAATGATATGTTTTCAAGGTCAAGGAATCTAAATATTTAGATGAAATAAAGGTAGGACTAATATTTATGATGAAAATCACAATATGGGTGAGGACTGTGGTGCTGGCAGAGGTCTGCGCTCTCAGAGTGCTTTTTTAGTTGTATCTGTTTTTAAAGCAAAGAGGCTTTTTTCAGTCTCCCTCTATCCATTGAAACATTAAGAGATAAGCAGACATATTCAGTAAAGTACCATAGAATTTACTGAACTAGATGTAACTTACACATTTTAACAATTCTAAAAAGGTAAGATTAAGAAATGTGCTCTTCCAAACAGTTGAGCTTGGTGTTTATGGTAAATAACTTATGATACATTTAGTGTCATTAAGCTGATTGAATATCAGAAAAAATGGAATATTGATGCACTCTAATTAAAGTAATTAATATAACTTATAAGTAAACCTTACTGTTCTAAAATGATTGGTCAAAAAAACACAAAAACAGCTCAAGGGAAGTGTACATAAAGGCGGGGAAGTAAAAAGATGTATTTTATTTCTGGAAATGGGACATTTTCTTGAATTTTTGAACTCTTTTGAACATAACAGCGTTGTAACGTCTTGATGTATTAACCCCCAGCTCCACTGTGTGGTACTAGTCAATAAATTCAAATATTTGGAGAGTGAAAAAAAAGTCTAAATCTGATGCTGTAAGTGCTCCATGTTGTTACTTTGTCCATGGAGAGATTTCAAATGCAGTGGCAGAAGCTGTAAAATACAGTTTAAACTGCAGTTGAAGCCAGTCTACATGAAATAGCTCATGGTTCAAACTTCTACAGACACACAAAAAAAGACAAAAATGTTGGAAATTCTGTAGACGTTGTAGTCAGTGTCAACAATTTATGGGTATCAGAATATGTATGTTATCAAGACCTCCATGTCAGAATACTAACTGAGGTTGCTGAAGATATTTGGCTCAAATGTCCTCAGTCAAACAGAACGAAAAAGACCCCAAACATGCCCCAAGTATTTTAAAAGTACAAGCAAAAGTTGTGATGTTTTAAAACAGCAAATCAGTTTGCAGTTGTTTTTGGTATCCTAACATTAAAAGGTAAGAACATGCAGTTATTCTGTTGTAAGATATTTTTTAAGAAACATGTCAAGTAAAATATAAGATTTTTTGCCTCCAGTCTGGGCCTGAGCCATCCCAGACTCAAAGTTTGGATTGGCTGATGAAAAGAAAACTGTCACTGTTGGACCAGCTTACTATTTAACAGGACACTATATTTGATTTATGAGAGTTATAGATGAACGGACATATTTACATGCATCATAAAATAACATTTTCTGTCAGATTAAGCTCATACTGTGATTTATTTGTCCTCAGGCCCGTCAGGCGGAGCTGGAGGCGGCTCGTTTGGCAAAGGAGAAGGAGGAAGAGGAGGCCAAGCAGGCGGCGCAGCAGGCCAAAAAAGAGAAGGAGATCCAGAAGAAGGCGATCAAGAAGGAGAGGCAGAAACTCAGGACCACGTGCAAGGTTCAGACTCACTGCAAAAAAAAAAACTCAAAGTGTTTCCGAGGAGCTGTGCAGGCGCTCAGGCCTCTCTACTGTCGTTCACACTTTTCTGTCGCCCCACAGAACTGGAATTACTTTGCCGACAATGAAGCTGACAGTGTGAAAATGATGGAGGAGGTGGAGAAGCTCTGTGATCGACTGGAGCTGACCAGGTACAAAAAATGACAAGAATAACTGTCACATACGTTTAATCAGTACGATTTAGCTGTTTTATCTCATTAATACTCTACTACTCACTTCCAGTTGATGTTTGATGACCTTTATTTTGTTATTTAAAGGCAAAAAAAGTCCTAAAATGACTTCTGTTATGAACTGTGTCTGTTTTTTCAGTCTGCAGTCCCTGAATGAAGTCCTGTCCTCAGCATCAAAGGAGGACAGCAAGACAGCCGTGGAGAAACAAGTAAAAAGACTTTATTTCTGTTATTCCTCTTCTGAAGCACCACACAACGATTCAGAGTTAATTAACTTATTTTGTATTTTGATTCTGAACATTGAGGTCAAAAAAATGTTTTAATGTTGAGGCTATTTTTTAATGATGATCTGTGTAATGATCAGATTTTAGTTTCTCCTGAAAAAAATCCAGTACATGCACTGCTTTGTGTTTTTATATTCTATTTCTGGGTTGGCATGCACTACCTTTTTGTGAAATATGTCTATTATTCTATTTTTTTTCTTAGTTTAGGTTATTATTTTTTGTCAAATACAATAACAATGCACATATTTGTCTTTTTTCTCTTTAAGCAAGACAACACAAGATTTAATAAATGAGTAACTAACAGAGGATCTGCACAGCAACAAAAATAAAATAAATCTAAAAGGAGAAATATAAATAAATAACACAAAGTGAGGAAATTAGTTAATAAGGTAGTATACGTAATGGTTATTAACTTTTCTTTAATTTCTTTGATTTAATGTTTTTCTCTGGTAATTTTGTCTGTATTTGCTCTGAAGGTGACGTTTGTTAATAAGCCCACATTGATTTTCTACTTTTCCTGCAAATGGAACTTACTCAAAGTCACCGTTGTATTTAACATCTCTCCTAAATTTGTGTAAATAAATAAAACAAAAAAAGAACATTCAGTTAATACACAAAACAAAAACATAACAATACATTAGACCTTTCTTCACGAAAATTAACTATGTATAAAAAGGGAAATATAAATAAATAACACAAAGTGGGCGAAGTAAGTAAAAAAGTTGATGTAAGTATTGATTATTTTTCTTGAAAGAGACTGTGAGGAGTTTCTGAATAATTACAAAATAGTCTCACTTTTAGATATATGCCTGATCCAAATACACACTTTAAGATGAGTTTGATAGCATCATAATAGGTTATCTATAAATGCTATTCCTTAGCCTTCCGTTCGGGTCGGACAGGGCTGGACTGGCCTGGATACTCAACTTCGGGAACAAGACAATTAAAGCTAGAACAAATTTATATTATTTTATTATTTATATTACACGTCTTACAGCACCGGGCTGTAATATATAGCCAGCTACAACTACGATAATACGTTTTCAAAAAAAGTGCTTGTTGTCACACATCAAAAACTACCGCTACGTAACTAGAAAGAGATACATTACCTCGTCGCTTTGCATCCTGTAAGTTGTTGAAAAAAGAAGTTGTAAAGCAATGCAGAGTTCTGAGGAAGGTCCGAGCAGCGTAACAACAAACAAACACACGCTTTGTATTGCAGACGTCTTTTGGTGTGTTCCAGTTGTAGTCAGAAGTAGGAATTTTGAGTTCCAAGTAGGAAACTTAACTGGAACGTCCCCCGAAGTCAGAATTTCGTACTGGGAACTCGGTGAAACCTCGCCACCCCCGAGTTGACAATGGAAGATGGATGCCCCCAGTGTGAACAGTTATTTAGCTCCTGATATAATCAATTTATTTGCACTTCTGACTGGGGTGTGTCGCTCTAGGTCAGCTGTATACATAGTATTGTTAGACTTATATTTACAAAAATGCTGCCATAGTGATAATCACATTCTTCATGCAACAACGCAGGGCGTGCTAACAACAGCTAACAATAGTCTGGTAGATCGGCATGTTTTTTTTCTGACTTCAACTGGAACGCCGATAAGTCAGAGATGATGTCACTCCCATTTCGGAGGTTACTGGAATGCAGCATTACGACAGTCGCTGCACGTGCTCATGGGTAGCAGAGTCTTCATTTCGCCGGTAATAGATTCTCCTCATAGCACCTTTAAATACATGGATTTAATGTATTTCTCTGGTAATGTTGTTTGTATTTACTCTGAAGGAGACGTTTGTTAATAAGACCACACTGAGTTTCTACCTTTCCTGCAGATTGGAACTTAATCAAAGTCTCTGGTGTATTATACAGCTCTCTTTTAAATATGTGTTAATAAATAAAACTGAAAAAAATTAACATTCAGCAAATACACAATGCAAAAAACATGTAACAATACATTACACCTTTCGTCACTATTATTATTTTTCATATCAAAAATGTTTGGAAAAAGTACTAATTTAATCTCAGCTCTTCTCCTCTTCAACCCTAACACATTAATTTTAATCGAGTATATGATATGTCTTTATCCAATGTTACCTGTGTTTGAAAAATACAAAATTCTAACTCATAATTTGTTATTTACCATAAAGGTAACAGATTACTCCAAAATAAAGAGCATTTGGGGCACATTTAGTACAAGATGTTCCCTAAACATCATTCAGTCTTCATGAAAATTCACTCTTCAGCTACAACAGCACTGGCACCTTTTATTTTTATTTATTTTATATTTGTTCAACCCGATAAGTCCCTTGAAATCAGGTTCTCATTCACAAGGGCGACCCGGCCAAGAGGTCAGCAGAACACATTGTGTAAATAATCAAGAAAAGATTAAGTCAGTAAATTACAGACAAGAAGTCTGGTGTGTGCAGTAGAAAATTGATCTGCTCACTGCTATAAAGCTGCACAGTCTAATTTATTTGTGATCCAGGGCCCGTGTACAAGTGAAGCCATTAGTGAGGGAAACGGACCATTTGTAGTAATGGCGACAAAAAAAACCAATTAGCAGGATGCATGAGCCAGGTTACAGCCCAAAAGAGCATTAAATTTAATGGAGGTATACCCCACCATTACAGGCGCTAAGGGCAGGATTACCACACCTGTTGAGAGGAGGGCGTCCATGAAAAAGACGTTGCTTGGATGGCAACATATGTTGCTCCAAAACTTGTATGTACCTTTCAGCATTAAAGGTGCATTCAGCGATCTTCTAATCTTCTAATCTGATGCAGTATTTGCGAAATTCACAGTAATTCTCCTCTCCATCCACAAGATGTCCCCAGTGACAGCATGTTGAAAAAAAAATTTGGTCTCAATATACAGCCTTGACTCAGAATTTCAGCAGGTAAATACTGTGGCTTGGTCCGAGTTACCAAAACAAAGTAAACCCCCCCCACGTTCAGGGGGTGATCATACTCATGCGCAGATCAGACAGAGGGGGGAGGAGGAGTCGTAGTTTGCGTAGCATTCGCAGTTAGCGTAAGAGAGAGATACAATAGTTGTGGTAGCAATGGCTGAAAACAGCCCAATAGAAAAGGGTCAGAGGAGTGAAAAGTGGAAAGAAGGGCTATGACCATGGAAGAGCAAAGACCCGGGTCAACATTGGTGTTGCTTTCCGACGGTGGAGGGAACTCCGCGAATAGAAAGACCTGAAAACGGACGCGGATGTCGCCGTCCGTCTGCTGGATAGGTAAGCTAAGCAGCATTAGCTTCGCGGTGCTTCACATAACAGTAGCAGCTGTCGGACATTCATCTTATTGTCTAATCGGCCAGAATGTACTGTTGTTGTGATGTTTTCAATAACGGCAGTCGAGTTGTCTGACCAGTCGGGGTTTCCTTAGCTACGTCAGCTACGCAGTTTCTACGGCCGTTTCCATGACGATGCACGTCAATCAGCTTTCGGGAGGCGGGTCTAAATACGAATATAAACAAACCCTCCACTCGTTTACTCCCACATCGCTGACTACACCTTTAATGGTGCCTTCACAGATGTGTAAGTTACCCATGCCTTGGGCACTAATACACCCCCATACCATCACAGATGCTGACTTTTGAACTTTGCGCCTATAACAGTCTGGTTCTTTTCCTCTTTGGTCCGGAGGACACGACGACCACAGTTTCCAAAAACAATTTGAAATGTGGACTCGTCAGACCACAGAACACTTTTCCACTTTGCATCAGTCCATCTTAGATGAGCTCGGGCCCAGAGAAGCCGGCGGCGTTTCTGGGTGTTGTTGATAAATGGCTTTGGCTTTGCATAGTAGAGTTTTAACTTGCACTTACAGATGTAGACGAACTGTAGTTACTGTCAGTGGTTTTCTGAAGTGTTCCTGAGCCCATGTGGTGATATCCTTTACACAGTGATGTCAGTTTTTGATGCAGTACCGTTTGAGGGATCAAAGGTCACGGGCATTCAATGCTGGTTTTCGGCCTTGCCGCTTACGTGCAGTAATTTCTCCAGATTCTCTGAACCTTTTGATGATATTACGGACCGTAGATGATGAAATCCCTAAATTCCCTGCAGTAGGTCGTTGAGAAATGTTGTTGTTAAACTGTTGGACAATTTGCTCACTCATTTGTTCACAAAGTGGTGACCCTCGCCCCATCCTTGTTTGTGAATGAGCATTTCAGGGAAGCTGCTTTTACACCCAATCATGGCACCCACCTGTTCCCAATTAACCTGTTCACCTGTGGGATGTTCCAAATAAGTGTTTGATGAGCATTCCTCAACTTTCTCAGTCTTTTTTGCCACTTGTGCCAGCTTTTTTGAAACATGTGGCAGGCATCAAATTCCAAATGAGCTGGTATTTGCAAAAAATAACAAAGTTTACCAGTTCGAACGTTCAGTATCTTGTCTTTGCTGTGTATACAATTGAATATTAGTTGAAAGGGATTTGCAAATCATTGTATTTGGTTTTTATTTATGATTTACACAACGTGCCAACTTCACTGGTTTTGGGTTTGTAGATCAGCGTATGGCCGCCATGACGAAAAATGTGATTTTTGTGAATAACTACTGAACTAAAATAGATATCATTATGAAACCAATTGCTAATGGTATGTTTTCGTGGTCAAGGACTCTAAATATTTCGATGAAATAAAGGTAGGACTAATATTTATGGTGAAAATCACAATATGGGTGAGAACTGTGGCGCTGGCGGAGGTCTGCGCTCTCCGAATGCTTTTCTAGTTGTTAATGCGTAGTTGGCATGCACCATTTGAATTCTTTGGATAGGGGTTTGCCAAGAGGTTCCCCCAACGAATGACGTTTTGCACCTGCGTCACTTTCATGGTGAAATTACTAAACTGGCAGATTAATTTCAGTCATGCATGCGGCTAAAGCCACGGCCAAACGGGTGTTCCACAACGATACGTTAAGACTAATGGTACCGTTTGTGTACTGGCTTGACATGCATACAGGCTCAGGTTTGTAAGTTAGAAGACAGGACACAACAGGAGCTGGATGGGGGCTCACTCTCTGCCATGGCACAAAAAGACTCATCATGAAGCATCAAAGTCGACTGGTGCACTAACGTGTGCAGCTGAATCATTTTGGGGAGATTTTATAAGAGAAATCTACAGCAAAACTCCTACAACATAAAGGCAGTGTTCACTTAAATTATAACAACTACCACCAGCGATTTGTTTTATTGTAAGACATTAAAATTGCAGACAAACAGGTTATAATACCAAAAATATTCACACAAACACACTTTACTAAATTGTTTTAATGCATTTCTCTTATGATTTATCCAAGTTTACATCACTGATATTTTTTAAAGTACAAATGCTTCTGTCAGTTGTTCATTTCCTCTCTACATCCCTTTGTTAGCGTTTGTGATGTCGTGTAAACGTGCTGTGTGACCTCCCCTCAGGTTCAGGAGGTCAACGCTCAGCTGCAGAGGGAGCGGGAGGCCGAGGTCCAGGCGAGGCAGGCGGCCCGCAGCGCCGAGCAGGCCAGTGGGGGCGGAGGAGGAGGAGGAGGGAAGGGCTGGAACGAAGACGACCTCCAGCTGCTCATCAAGGCTGTTAATCTGTTTCCTGCTGGAACCAACGCCAGGTAAGATAACGCAACGTCTACA
This sequence comes from Scarus forsteni, assembly GCA_036419115.1. Classification (NCBI taxonomy): domain Eukaryota; kingdom Metazoa; phylum Chordata; class Actinopteri; order Labriformes; family Labridae; genus Scarus; species Scarus forsteni. The sequence goes on from JAZDUH010000341.1 coordinate 38,238,070, forward strand.
AGAGGTGTTCAGGGACAAAGCTGAACGTAGGATAGAAAGTGTTGGCGGTGGAAAAAGGAAGATTTGCGAACTTATCATGGAGGTCATTAACCCTCAGTGAGGGATGTGCGTATTTAATGTGCTTCTCATTCTTTTGATGACCATTTGTCTTTGTTTATGCAGTTTTGTGTATTTTTGTTTGGTCTTCTTATTTTCCGCTCAGCTCCGACAATAAATCTGAAATACACTGTTTACCAGCAAATGTTACACTTAGGCTGTTAAGAGCAAAAGAAGCCCCATTAAAACTCATTTAAACCACAGTTTTTTATTTCACTTCCTAATGTATCTCTAATCATTGATATAACCAAGACTGCAATAATTTAGCACACAAAAACACATTTTTTGTCTCTTCTTGTATGCAAAAATATCATGATAAAAACCTTGCATTTAATTTGTTAAAATGTCTAAATGTTAATGAGTTTTTGATGTTCGTGGTTCTTGCTATCGCACACTGATGAAGACTGCATGTGAACTGGTTTGTTCTCTTAAGTTTGCAACTATTTTTTTCATTAACAAAAAAATTGGAATGCCCCAGAGATTCAACATGATAGTTTTTGCTTATTTAAGGTTTACTATACTCTGATTTATTCTAATATCATTTTCTAATATTCCTACTGCTGTACAGATCAACTGGAACAAGCAGGCACTAATAAAGTATTTCTGATTCCGATTATAAGGGCATGCTTAGCTATGCTAATTAAGATTAGCATTAAACAACTTATTAACTAATTACCAGTAAGCACTAATTAGAAGGTTATTGGGGGAAAGCCTTAATTAATGGCCTACAGGCTGTATGTTATGGTCAGGCAGAATAAAGTATGAATAATTATGTGGTCTTTCCTTTAGGCTCATTCTAATATCATTACAGACCCTGACAGTAACCCCAGAGGTAACTTCATCATAGAACTATTGCTAATAGATGTATCAGCAGTAGGTGATCTACCTTGGACGAGGTTTGAGCACTTTCTAGTTTAACATAAATTTGTACTTTTAGACCGGTTATCCCATTATAATGGCAGTTCAGCTTGATGCTGCTACATTAATCAACTTTATTCGTTTCCAGATTATATTCATTACAGGTATTAATGTTAATATGAGATTGATGTCTCTATTCATTGCTGTATTGATTATACATCCATTGCAACTTTCTTTACAACCGCATAGACATGAAGTCCGGCTTGAAAATGAGATGCCACATTTAAAGGGGCTTTCCCTTTGAAAAAAAAGAAAAAAAAAATCAACAAATATGCTATCCAATAAAGTTTAATTGATTGAATCTGTATTCAGCAGAGACAAATTTGATAAGGACAAATTGATGATCTGGGCATCCATGGGTTTTTTTTGGTTTCTGCCTGTATGGATAAATCTCTGGATGTATGTATGAATACATAAAAAATATACTTGTATTGATGCATGTATGCTATCCATAAAATGAAGAGAGTATCTTCAGCCTGCTCTGTTGTAAAGTGTCTTGAGATAACACTTGTTATGATCTGATGCTATACAAATAAAGGTTGATTGATTAAATAAGCCTTCAGTATTGCTGAATAAGCAGCTCTTTTGCTCGTCCCTGATGTTCATTGCAGTATAATTCAACCGCTGAGAGCAATTTAAGTATTTGCTTCATTTTCTCCTCAGATGGGAAGTTATTGCCAACTACATGAACCTGCACTCCACCAGCGGCATGAAGAGAACGGCCAAAGACGTCATCAACAAAGCTAAGAACCTGCAGAGACTCGGTGAGCTCTCTGAAGACCTGCAACAGACTGTCATCCGAGTGTTTTATTCTCTAAGAGTCAGAGCTAAATGAGCATGTGTATGAATGAGACATGTTTAATTTGATGAGTCTTGCTTGCCTTGTCCAGTATATTTTGATTAAAGTGCTATATGTCTCTACAAACTGAGCGTTAAATATTGTATTATTTCATTGTATTTTATCATAATCATTTGAATAAATTATTTTTGTCAAATCTGTCCTGACAGATCCGCAGCAGAAAGACGACATCAACAGAAAAGCATTTGAGAAGTTTAAGAAAGAGCACTCTTCAGTCCCTCCAACCATCGACAACGCCGTGCCCTCAGAGAGATTTGATGGTGAGTTTATCAGTGCAGCCTGACTGGATATAAAACCTGTCTGAAAATGTAACACACATCTGAGTTTACACAAAAATTAATGCAGTTACCAAATCAAAAAAACAATGATTTTTTAAAATAAAGCCCAGAAGATAATGTGCTTGGAAATTCAGTATGCCAGATTATGATTTATGCTTATTTTTCACTAAAAAAAGACTTCCAATTGAAAAAGAAAAAATCAGTTTCCTGATGGCAAAATATGCTTAGAAAGTTACTTTTAGGGCATTTCTGAGGCAGGGAAACACATGTTGGTGCATAATTTTTGGGTCATTCTGCACACAACAGGGCCACTTTTCAGCATTTTTCCTCTCTCTGTTTTATAAAATGGACTCGGCTTTGTGTCTTAAGTGTCATATTTCATCCATCAGCTGCTGGTGAAGGTAATGCTGCTCCCTGGACCACAGAAGAGCAGAAACTTCTGGAACAAGCTCTAAAAACATATCCAGTCAGCACACCAGAGCGATGGGAGAAGATCGCTGCTGCCGTCCCAGGAAGGAGCAAGAAAGACTGTATGAAGAGGTACAAGGTAAGAGGATGCTGCCCTGTGAACATAAATAAGCTACAGGAAATGTCTACTGTGTAAATGTAACTTTTCTGCTCCTCGTGTTTTCTCTACAGGAGCTGGTGGAGATGGTTAAAGCCAAGAAAGCAGCTCAGGAACAAGTGGCAGCCAAGAGCAAGAAATGACAAGAACCACAAAGAGTAGTGTCTGTGTTATTTTAACATTATTGTGTTGGTCTTTATTTTATAATAAAAATGAAAGAAGGAAAAATCTACAGACGAGTCTTAAATATTTCGTTTTTTTTATGGGCTGTACAGAAGGAGGGGAAACTGTCCATGATACATGTATTTAACTCCTCATCCAGAACATCCCGCTGCGGATCTGGTTGTAGTCGGGCAGCTGCTCAATGGGACCTGGAATGACAGAAACAAAAAAGAATAAATCCACAGTTCAGCAACAAAACCGTATTTATTTATACACATCCATCTGGGATTTTGTAACATGTCTCTCCTTTTTTAATAATAGGAAGATGGATGTTTAGTTGTTTTCCTGTAGGAACCATAAAAGAGGTTGTAAGTCCCCTGAATTAAACTTGTGCTAGCAAAAAATTAACAAAAAAGCATCTCTAAGGGTGTTTTCACACCAGCCATATTTGGTGCACACCAGAGAAGTTTTGGCCCAGGGTTTGGTACGTTAGTATCAATGTGAATGCAACCACCGCACTTTGGTGCGCACCAAATCAGCCGGTCCGAGACCTCCATGAAGGGGTGGTCTCGATCTGCTCCATCTCCCTACATTTGGTGCGGTTTCACTGGTGTGAAACAAAGTGTACCGAACCTATCGACTTTTGATGCATTATTTCCTGTTAATCCTGTGGTTGGATCTTTTTCTTACTCAATTTGTCGATTTGTTTATTCTGGTTGAGGATTACGATGATTTACGAGGGTCCAGAAGGTCGCTGATGCCGTCTCAAACACGATAAAAAAACACATTTGAAGGAAAATGTAGAAGAGAGCGAAACGTAAACATTGGCTGCGGTCGAATAGTCACCTCCTAAGCCGTTTCCTATGTACTTTTCCTTCACCCTGATGGAAAACGTCATGAGGTTAAGGAAAGGAGAAAGGAGAATTCAGAAGGACTTAGGAAAGGAAAACTGCCATACAGAGAGAATCCGACTACACTTTCACTACGCTACATCATCATGTGACGGCAGATGTTACTGCTGCGGTTAAACTACAATTTTCCGAAGGTGGACTACAAAAGACGCATCATGCATCATGTATCATGACAATGTTGTTCCTTTCAGACAACACTGAACATAATAACCTGGTAAAAATTGCATCTGAATAACCGATGTTGGAAGTCAGGATTTAAATAAATCTGTCCTCTCATTATCAACATGAACACTAATCAATGCATGAAAATAAATGAACTGAAGGAAAGAAAGGCAGAAATTGTTGACCACAATCTAATGGTGAACAAATGATTAATATTGAACCATGTTTAAAACATAATCAACATCAAATGTCTCATATCCTGCTCTCTTCAGAGAATCAGACTGCTGGAAAGTTAAGGCAGGTTTTGGTAAACTTTAGAAAGGATGAACAGCAGAGGTAACTCACATGGTCTGTGTGATTTGTTCCTCATTATTCGGTTGAATTCGGAAGCAGTCGGAACACGCGCTGTTTACAAAAGCTGTTGCCGCGGTGAATTGTGGGACAGAATAATCTCTCCTTTCGTAAAGGATGGTCCGGTGTATCCTATGCTAAAGGAGATAATAAAGGAAGCATTGAGCCACCTTTCCTATGCATTTAAACTATTCAAACAGCTCTAATCACAAACTACCTCCGGTTCATTGCCCTCCGTTAGGAACCTTCCTAAGCAAAAATGACTTTTCGACTGCAGCCATTGGTTGTCTGGTGCAGGAAATGGTTACCATGGTAGTCTCTTCTTCGTTCTCCTCCGTAGCAGGTTTGGCAACCAGTTACGTGCATATCGCCCCCTGCTGTTTCAAACTGAATAAATACACAAGTGGGCCCCGGGCACGGTTCGATGTCGCAAGTGTGAATGTAATGGGGGGCGAATCACGCCGCAGCACGGTTTGAAACAAGTGGGCCTAATGTGAAATTGCCCGAAGTTCACTTTTGATCAAACATACTGACTCATGACTTCCATCATCAGGGTTCACACTTTTTTCTAGAAATCATTCTCCAGGACATTTTCATCCCCCTTAAAAATTTAGTGATTTCTTACCATCTGGGCATGAACACTATCTGTTAGCTATCTTTTTAGTCTGACTGATATGAGGTGTCTTAATCTTCAAAATTTATGGTTTATCCTTTTTTTAAATTTTATTTTCTCTGTTTATATCATTATTTTGGCTACTCATATGTGTAGTAACCAAATACATATTTACTTAATTTCCCATGGTGGATTTTATTCACTAACGAGGTAGAAGGAAGATCAGTAAGATTCCAGGACATTTTACTTTTTTACACCTTTTCCATATGTTTTCCATGACTGGAAGATCGATCAGTTATTTCCCAGGTTTTCCAGGACACGTGGGAATCCTGATCATGGGGAAATCAAGCCATTGAAAATAAAGTTATCAATCTTCTCAGCCTTGATCTGAGTCCATATCCTGAACAGTAAAATATTGGCTTGTGGAATGAAAATAGCAGCAAACATGAATTATGATGAGACTGTATATTGTTTCTGTTTAATGTTGTTCTATCATAGATGGTAACTGCTTTTTGTGTGAATAACACACTGATTTAGACCTCACTTGTGTTATCCGAGTAGCTTTAGGATGGATTTTTGTGTGTTTTCGAGGGATCATGGGAAATATTTGGACAGCTCAGTAGCACGTTGGCTAATAAAAGTGGCTTAGAGGATACGTTCGGTTTCTACAGCTTTCACAATGTTTATAGAATGAAGTAGAACAATATACTCACCCAGAAGGCTTTCCTGATCCAAACAGTGCTTCAGGAGATATTTAGATCCAAAATTGAGTGGTGGACATCTGTATAATGGCAGCAAATAGGGCATGTATAGCGCTGCTCCTAAAACTGCATTAATTGTCCAAAAACTCATTAGTTTCACTAATATTTCATCATGGTCCACTCGGGCTACTCCTCCATTACAGTCCGGGGTCACTCCACCCATGCTTTCATGACTGTGCTGACCTCTGAACTGAAAACTTTCTTTACGGCTGCGGCGCATGCGCAGTATGGCTTCCTCCTTTCGATGAACTCCTCATCTGTAAACTCTGGCTCGAAACTGTAAGGACACCCATTCAAAGTTCTCGTCCACAACATCTTCATCCGATAGATATTCGTCCATTTTGCACAAAACTGGAAGAAGAAAGTTGTTGAGTAGCCGGCGGTCGCCCCTGAAACAATGAGCTGTACTGCGCATGCGCGGCAGCTGTAAAGAAAGTTTCAGGAGCGGCGCTATACGTGCCCCGTGTGCTACCATTATACGGATGTCCGCCGCTCGATTTTGGATCTAAATATCTCCCGAAGCACTGTTTGGATCAGGAAAGCCTTCTGGGTGAGTATATTGTTCTACTTCATTCTATAAACAACGTGAAAGCTGTAGAAACCGAACTTATCCTTTAATAGTGAGATTTGACTCTCACAAATGTGAGCGCCGGGCTGCCAGTTTCCCACCCTGAGTTAAACCAACTTCTGCTTCAAGGTTCAAGTTGACAGTTTTCAAAACTAACAGGAAAAAAAAAATCTCTCACCAACTGCTGCTATTGCAGGAGCTTTGTTGTAGATGTATTTGGTGCACACGTCCTTTATGGTCTTTGCATCAATTGCCTGTAAATGAGCAGAAATAAATACATTTATCAGCACTCGGGGAAAATACTCAAACACTGAACAGCTGGAGCAAAGGAAACATTAAGTCATACACGTTGTTTATTTATGACATGTTTCTTGAAATGTGAGATTCATGTGGGAAAATATAGCATTATCATTCTTCTGTTGTCATCTTTACAATAACTCATGTGAGGAAAGACGCAGAGTGATTTATCAGAGCGATGACATCAGTCTTGTGTAAATATGCAGGCTCCTGTCTGCAGGAAGCAGGTCAGCATTCATGATGTTGTCCAATAAGCTAATATCTCTGAACTCAAAACTGGCCTTTTCCTTTTATGGCAAAAGTTAATGTGTGTTGGAAACAGATGTGAAGAAATTAAACTTTTGATGTATTAAAGTGGACTTCAATGATGATGCTGCACTTATTGTTCTAAAAATTATGCCAATCCTTTGTCAGTTTGTCAAAGTATCTAAAACCGAGCATGTAAGTGCTTAATGTGAGACTTATTGTTATTTTAATTATTATATTTTTGAGAATAGAAGAGATCAAAAAAGATCATTGGACATTTTAAAGAACTCTGGTTTGACTAGTGGAGATATGGAGTGTGGCCTGCTATAATTTTTGGTTTCTATGAAAACTGTGCTGCTTTTATCCACAAAGAGAAATATTCCAGCCTTCATCCGGGTGATTTAAGAAATGTCATAGTTGAATATATGAGGCAAATGAAGCAAGACTGCATCTGGTAGATCGAACGAAAGAGGCACAGAAGTTTTATTTTCCTTAATTCCTCCACCAAAGAGGTCAAGTTTTTGCCAGCATTTTTTTTAGTTTGTTAACAGGAGAGCTTAAAGAAATAAGGAGTGGATTCTGGTGAATTTTTTTTCAGGGCAGGTTACTCATGGCACAAGAAAAGTGATCAGATTTAGGTTGAATCAAAATGCGATCAAAGAGTTTTCTAAAGGATTCTCTAAGATTGTGAAACGTCAGTTTTCCAGATTTTCACTGCTAACTCAGGATGTTCTAAACAGATTTTGATGACACTTTCAGGGAATGTTGGTCATAGCACAAAGAACACGTGAAGTGACTTTGGTAGTGTGTGTATTATTTTTTAGAAGAGTTGTTGAATGTGAGACATGGACATTTTCTACATTTTAACAATAACTTACTCGACAATGTTGGAAATGCCTTGGCTAAGTTTTGAGCTTTTTGAGCATCTTTAGTGAGGGAATGTGGGTCATGGCAGATGAAGGAGTGATCAGATTTAGATAGAATCCAGAAAAAGACCAGGGAGTTTTTCAATGGATTTATTAACAGTGTGTGATAGGGCAGTTTTCCACATTCCTGCTAATAACCCGAAAAGTTTCTCATGGATTTTTACATTTTCAGGGAATGTTGGTCATGACCAAAAGAAGAAGTGGACTCACATCAATCCTGGCTTCCAGCTCATGCAGAGGGATCCTTCTACTGTAACACAACATCTGTCTGCCGATGTCCTCGCAGATGGGAGTAGAGCCTGCGGAGTGGAGATGAACAGACTCAGCAGAGAAAAACAGTTCACGCAACCACAACAGTTGCAAAAAGAGAAAAATAGTTTTCACACCAGAAGCTGCTCCAAAGTCATTTTATGCCTCTTTCAGACTCGCCAAGAAACTGGTTTAAACACAAACGACACGGGTTTTCTTCAGTTTGCCTCAGATCAGCTTCAGTGGGAACATCACACCTGGGTCGACTCGCTAATATACAGATGACGTCAGTGCAACGTGCTCACGGCATAACATCGCGCCCGTCCCCTCCGTCTGTAACTTACCTGGTTCTTTGCCGTCTCATCAACTAATTCCATCGACCTTTGTATCATCAGCACTGCGTTTAAAGTTACAGAGAGTAACTTTTACATTTGACATTACGCGACGAGTGAAGTGATCGTCTTGTACACGGCACACGCATCGCAGGAGGGTTAGCCCCAACCTCACCACCCCATTGCGGCTGTACATTGACTTTGAATGGAGAGTGATCGCCGAGGTAGTACAAGTAGCGTCCAGTGTGAACGCAGCGTAAGAGATGGGACATTCTTGGGTCCCGGCTGACCTGGAACTTTGGAGCAGCTTCTAGTGTGCACACTATCGACCGGCTGAATATATCTTCTTTCAAACAGCACCAAATCATTTCTTAAGTGACTTCAGGACAATTTGAAAGACACGACTGTCTCACCGTCCAAATGAAGGAGCATGTTGGTCTTCAGTAGGTTTTTGGCTCGAGCCACCTCGCTGTCCGTCACACTGGTGCAGAGGGACATCCTGATGAAGAAAAAGAAAATGAAGGTGTTGTTCATGTGTAAAATGATCTGAACAAACAAGCATGCCGTGACCTCTCACCATTCCATCTGAGTGAAGTGCATCATGTCGTTGATGGTTCCCGGCTCACACACCATGTAGAGGCCCCACAGGCCGGTGTCAGTGTAGCATGTGTTGAAGGACTGGAAGCTGTGGCAGAGGTTCCCCTGACAGGCCATCTGAGCCAGTTTACTGGACAGGTTCTGGAGAAAGAGGACGAGAACAGGGTCGGTCAGAGCCTCAGTTAACAGCAGAGAGAGCCTCCCTCAATCTGTAGGGAGCACTGAGTTAAATAAATTAAACTAGATTAATTTACTCACCACTCCTCCACCAAATGAGCGGTCCCAGTTTCCGATGAGTGTGTTTGCCACCATGAGGGGGATCGTGTCGGGGTGTGACCATCCAACGGCCTCCACAGCAATGGCGATGTGAGCCAGAGGCATTTTGTCATCACGAACTCGGATCTGAAGAGATAAAAAAACATTTAAGGAATAATGGGCCTCATGCAAGAACATTTTCGTATTCTCATCCTAAATTTTTCTTACCTCTTTTCTTATGTTGCGTTCGTACAAACATGCTCCGTCAGATTCAACAAACACTTCTATCTTTAGAAAAGTGTCTAAATGACCAGCGGAAACATGATGAATGCCACCTGTGCGTACTTAAGCACGCATGCATGAGGATAGCATATTTGCATAAGTAACACCCCAAGAATACCATATAAGGATACGCTTCCCACACCATAAAACAGGAGTGTTCATTCATAAAGATGGTGCCAAACACACGCTCTCTTCAAAGTGCCTGGCGTGCCAGGGCATCCGAAAGAAGAAGCTCAGCCATGAAGCAGCTGGTTACTCTCTCATTTAACGTTTTATATTGGCCAGTCTAATAAACCTTCAATTAATAGATTTTAATGTATTCTCTGGTTTGAGATCCTCAGATTTATTTCGTTTTATGCTATATTTTATTAAAAACGCTTGAAATTAGTTAAATGTATAATCAGTATGTAAGGCACTTGATTTGAAAAGAGCAGACTAATTTGTTGTGATTTTTACAACAACTCTGGACCACTCGTGATTTGTGTTCGTACTTGAAAGAAAATTCTAAATACGAAAAAAATGCTGAATGCAACAAATTCTCCTAAATCAAATAATGTTCCCACAGTCCAAAAATATGAGACTCAGCTATCCATGGAAATATACAAACTAAATGTTATTTCTTGTATGAGAAAAGCAATGCTGAAATTATACTTTTACACATTCTTACACAACAGAGGATGTTGTTTTAAGGATTTCAGACTCACCTCACTTCCCGTGAAGTCACACAGAGGAAGTGATGGAGCTTCACCTTTATATCTTCCAGGAAGTTTCCCAAAATGATACTTCGCCAAGTCAATGAGCTCATCATGTGAAACTCCTGCACAAAAAAACACAAACAAACCACAGAGTTTTGTGTCACTTCAGTACTAAGACAGGAATTTGTGTTCGAGGTCTTAAAAATCTACAGTTATGATCATTTACTTTTTTAAGAGAGACAAAAAGTCCAAAATGTCGGAATATTAAAAAAAAAAAATATACTGATACACTATTGCAAAATCTCCCAGTAACAAGCCTGCCTGATCGAGCCTGATCACACACAAGTGCACCGCTCAGAGCACAGAAGCAGTGAAACACCCTCAGAGGAAAAACAATGAGAACTTGTAGAGGGTCTGCGTTAGGGATGGAAATTGATCTGATTTTATGAATATCAGTGCTATTAACAATCCTGCTTATCAGTCCAACTCTTTAATAATTCTCTTATTGATTCCTTGAGATTTTCCACATGGGCAAATGTTGGTCTGTAGATTTTCAGTGTCAACAATGTCAAACACACGTCACAGCGTAGAAAACTGCTTCTGCAAGTTGCTGGTGTTTCACTTAAGGTTGTGCAGTAGGCGCCTTTTGTAAACAATTAGACCACAATTCTCCCCACTTCTGAACTTGCCAGTGGAAGGAATTGATAAGGGAATTGATTAGCAAAAAAAAGTATGATATTGATTCGTTGATGGAGCTGTTAACGATTCTCAACTGGAATTGACTTTCGATTCTCATCCCTATCCAGGAACATGCAGCCAAACAAAATCAGCATGAAATGGGCTCGTAGAAACAAAATGATCTCACCTCTGCTTTAATACACTCTGGGCCAGATCCACAAAGAATGGATTGCTCCTGCTAATAGCACCGTTTTTTGCACAGATTTAGCCCATGCAATCTGCCCTGTTTTAGTTTCTTATCCTCAAAAGAAATTGCTCTAATAAGCCGGTGCTAACACGCCCACACAGTTTGGCATCAGAGCACACTTTGCACCTCTGACTGCAATAATTCCCGTGACATATAGGTGGCTTTGTCCCTGCAAACTTTGAGGGGTTGACATCTCCTTTACACTGAGCAGCAAAAACAAACAGCAGTAAAAGAACAATATGCAGTAACATTGAGGCACAAGACGCGAACTTTCAGCTATAGCGTGTAGTTCACATCAGCTGAATTGCTCTACAAGGTAGAAAAAAGAAAAAAAAAAGAGAAGGATTGCTTCTGCTCTTAAGGCCAGAAATGTTTCTGTTGTAAGGGAGGAAATCAGCCTGAGCCACCAGCCACATGTTGGCAATTAAGAGGCAGGAAAGAAAAATAAGTCAAATTTATAATTAACTTATTGGACATTCACGTTTTGTTTTCGCTTTCATGTGCTTCCAGAAATGGTTAAGGCTATATATGTTGATTTATTGATTATATTGTCCTGGTGATCTTAAATAATAATACAAATATATAAATTAATAATATAAATAAACAAGTCAAAGCGGAGCTGTCCGCGGTCCTGAATCTTTTGTACCGACTTATTTACCTTAGAGCAGAGCTGTCCGTGGTCCTGTCTTTAGGTCAACATAAAGCCCACTCTGACCTACCACTGAGGCCGCTGAATTACTTTAGTCAGGATGAGAAGTTGAGTTGCATTTATTCCTCAGGTTTGTTTGGGCATTACTGATTTATCCCCTTATTTAGTTAAGCATTGGGCATTTCGTGGGCAGACAGGGAGATGCTAGTTTTCCATGTCTACCAACCCTGCCTTTAAATGTTTATCTGTTTCAAACACAAATAAACAGTCACTGTGAAGAGCAGGGGCCTGTACTACGAAGCTGGATTAGCTCTTAGAGAGATAACTTCCTGGATAAGTTTCGGGTTTTCCGCACTACGAATGTGGATCTCTTTTTATCCGACACGTTGCCCCGGTAACTGATGCTGAACGCCAAACCTGGTCCGGAGCAGGTTTTTAAGTTCCAGGATAAGAGCTCACGGGGTGTGACAGACCGCCCGCTGACCAATCGGTTCTCTCGGGCGGGCATAAAAGACCGCACAGTCACCAATTTGCTGTCTTAGATGGCTGTCCATTTCTGCCGGAACAGGGTTAATGTCGGTGCACAAATTGTAAGAGGAGCGCTTCGTCAGAAGCCTTTTTTTTTCGTGACCAAAGTAATCTGCTTGATTGACATTATTTCTCAATCTCAGTGATAACGTTTGATTCGAGGATGTTTACTTCTGAAAAAAGACAACACATGCTGATAATTGTACTGAACTTTATTATGGATAAAGTCAAGTAACAATAATTTTGGTTTAAAATTCAATTACAATTACATAAGTAATCATCATATCTTAAATGTTGTCTAATGTAATCTGATCTCCAAATTTTGATAGTAACACCATGACACCGAGGGACAGAATTTTGTTTGAACAAATATTTTTAAATATCTAATTTACGTTTAATTTCATTCATAGATTTATCCCAGTGTCATCAACACTGTCCATTTATTATTTTAATTAAAAAAGAGGAAATGTTTTACACTGTCCAATAGCGGTGGATCATGACAGTGGGACAAATGTTATTTTAGATGCAAAGTACAATAAAAGTGAAATTAAGTATTACATTTAGGCTAATTAAATTACATTTAAAATACATAAAAATAACTATACATCACCATTTAAAAGACTATTTAATTACATAAGTTTGGGTTAATGTGGATGAGTTCTTTATTACATTTTCAGCGATTTGTGTTTCTGGAAAATGTAGGGCCATGTTTTTCACCGTGTTGCTCCTGGCCTGGATAATACTGCGGTACTCCTCGTATTTCTGAAGGATTATCTGCTGCTCCTCCGCTGTAAAGTATGCTGCTCTCCTCTCCATTGTGGAAAATGCTCCGGGGGCCGCTAACCACGCCCATTTTATGTGAGCGCGCATAGATCCCAGCCGGATTCACTTATCGAGTTGATAACGAGCCTCGTAGTACAGCAGATCCGGATGGCGGAGATCTGGTGAAGTTTAGCAAGATGTCGCAGAGTTATCCTGGATGACTTAATCCAGCTTTGTAGTACAGGCCCCGGGTCCATTTAAGTCAATAAAAGGTTTGGTGTTCTTGACAATAAACATCAATATTGATCAGGTCAGTGATATCAGAGTATCAGCAAAAATCCACTAACTGCAGCTGAGAGCTTGTGTAACTGAACGCAGTCCTTCAACCAAAATATCAATCATGTGAGACATGCGTCTGATTGGTCAGGAGCAGCTGATCAGGCCGTGGTCTGCTGACATGAATTTGTATAAATCATTCACTCTGACTCCAGGAATGTTCCCAAACTCCAAACTCCAGTCTGTAGAGCCTTGAAATCTCAGAATCTGCCAAACTTTACAGAATATTAACCTATTAGGTCTGAGGTGAGCGACAGTTACCTCCAGCAGCAGCCAGCACTATTCTGGGACCTTTGTAGTGAGTAGTGATGTACTCCACCAGGTCTCCTCTGTTGATGGTCCTGCAAACAAACACCATGATAACAAACTGAGATCAAGCAGAGCAGTAAAAGAGAAGAAGTAATCAGCTGTCCTCTGAGCATTTCCTGTAGCTCCAAAGCACAAAGTGGATTTTTGGTCTTACTTGATGTTCTCTGTGGGGCCCAGGATGGTCCGGCCCAGAGCGGTGGATCTGTACGCCGTGGCATGAAGGTAATCAAAGACCACCTCCTGCAGGTTGGTCTCTACTTCCTGCATCTCTCTGAGGATCACCCCGCGCTCCCTCTCGATCTCAGCCTCACCCAGGGTGCTGTTCTGGATGATATCAGCCAGGATCTCCACGGCTTTAAGAAATAAAAAAAATCTCTTTACAGTGAGCTTTTCCCTCTTCAAACAAATCAGTCTTATGATTAGTTTAAATCAGTATCTGCAGGTTTCTCATCACAGTAGTTTACCTCTTGGTAGATCTTTGGAGAAAGCTTTGGCGTAGTAAACGGTTTGTTCTCTGGATGTGTAGGCATTCAGGTGAGCGCCCATGTTCTCAATCTCCAGCTCCAGATCCAGCTGAGAGCGCTTCCTGGTGCCCTGACACACAAACACACGTAAACACAAACCTTCAGATGAGTTATGTATTCACAATACAAGAAAACATTAGACTGCTATTATTATTCTTTCAAAACAAATCTTCATTTATTAAGCATTTTTTAACTTTGAATCAATAACAATAAGATCTGCGCCTCCTATTATTTTGGCCTATCTGTGAATTTGATGTAAATTCTTCAAATTGCAGCTAAATGAGTTCACAAAAGTTAAAAAGTTCAGCATCATCATCTCACCTTGAAGGCCATATGTTCCAGGAAATGTGCAGTGCCATTGTTTCTCTCGTTCTCGTAGCGACTGCCAGCGTCTATCCACAGACCAACCTGGAAGAGGCAAACATTTAATGTGTCATTTATTCTGCTCCCAAAAGGACAAGACATACATAGCTTTTGTCCACCCATTTAATTAAACTCATTTTGCCGACACCTGAAATGTGACTTGCAGAATAGAGCAGTTCAGTGTTAAAGTGTGTGATTTAACTCTAGGATATGTGGAGGAAGCAACAGAAAAGGTAGACAAGCTCAGAGGTCTGAGGAAGCAGATCAAAACAAACATCACAGCATCTTACAACTTTGGTACATTTACCCACAGGGCCGTGCTAAAAGGTGATACAGCAGCGTACTGTCACGAACTGCTCGCTGATACATTTATTGATACAGATTTCAAAATGTATCACAGCACCAGACACTGTGATAACAAGCTGTGAAATACACCTTCCTTAGCATCATCAGTTCAAAAGGTGGTGGAAGAAGTCAACTTACTTGATGCAGCACGCACCTAAAATTTAAGTGTCTTTAGCTGTAGGATCCTTTTAACTTTGTTTTGCTGTTTTGTTCGAATAAATGAAATGAAAAAAATGTAATGACTTCCGTAACGGGTGGGTCAACGTCCAAATTGTATGTATTGCACGGGGTGACCTCAATATTTAATTATTGCCCTTAATTTAACTAGGAAGTCCCATTGAGATTGAAAAACTCTTTTACAGGAGACTTAACCAAGGTAGCAGTCAATACAATGTTATAATTATAAACAACAACAACAAAACACTAAACAGCACAACAACTCACACATGCTCTCTATGATCCATTTTCTCTGAGAGTATGATGACACAGGCTGGGTTTGGATGCACACAGATGTGTCATATATATATATATATATATATATATATATATATATATATATATATATATATATATATATATATATATATATATATACATATATATGTGTGTGTGTGTGTATATATATATATGTGTATATATATAAATATAATCATCAATAAATACTAAACACGTACTGCAACCAATGATTTTTAAAAAATATCAAACTAACAATAAATTAGTACTGGAGCTGTGCTTACAGTACAGGTGGTGAGCCCAGAGTCCTCTGAAGCCACCCGGAGTCCGTTTTCTAAAGTTGTCACCTTAGTCTCAGGAACATTGAGAGCCACCTGCTGAGAGGCCTGAGTAGCAAAGAGTCTGTGAGGTCCAGCTGGGAGCTGCAGGTGCAAACAGAGGGACATGTGAGCAAACAGTCATGGTGATACAGCAAATGTGGGCCAGTGACGTCAGCCGGGGCTACACCATCCAGCGGGTCTGCCTTTAACCAGCATGTGCTGACAGTTAAATGAACATTTTATACAAACTAAACCTCAAACATAAAGCTGGTGACAGTCCGAGGCCAATCGTTACTGCCGCAGGTCAAAGTTGTTTCCTAGGTAGCAGTTAGCCAAACAGGCCACGCCGGGAGGATTTTCTCCGTT
This sequence comes from Scarus forsteni, assembly GCA_036419115.1. Classification (NCBI taxonomy): domain Eukaryota; kingdom Metazoa; phylum Chordata; class Actinopteri; order Labriformes; family Labridae; genus Scarus; species Scarus forsteni. Next base: position 38,254,073 of record JAZDUH010000341.1, read on the forward strand.
AAATTCTCAGTGATAACAGATGACGGTCCGTCGACTAAGTATGACATCACAAACAAGACTTCTGACAAAGTTTTCTTACCCTACTCAAAGAATTTGTCTTCTGTAAATGCCTTTGAAGGAGAAATCTCCCAGCAGATGTAAGGCGATGTATGGACGCCGCCATATTGTTTGTTTGTTGATGTGCGCAGGCGCAGTTTTCCTTGGGGCCACTTCCGCCCAACTTACCCGGATGATGAACGGCTGAAAAATAAAAACAAAATAAAAGAGAAAGATATAATAATAATAAAATAAAATAAAAAAAAATACGAAGAACTGAACGTTCAATAAAAAGTAAACCACGTCAACAACACTTAAACGTTTTTTATCAGAGAGCTACATATCCGAGTGTTCTTGGGTTCTATCTTTTGTACAAAACGATTTCTTAATTGCCTCTAATTTTATTTGAAAGTTAAATCCCTGTTTTTCTATTTTTGTTTTTTTTATTTATATTTCTTCCTCACCTATACTAGGGAGTGAATACAATTCCATGTATGCCTGTAAAACTTGGCCAGTAAATTTTATTCTGTATCTTATCTTCACTGATTGTATTTTCGCTAAAATACATTATGGCATATTTTGGTCGATATACTGTATAATATATTTTAATCGAGAGCATTATTGTGAGTATTTGCTTCATGAATACATTTAGTCGGAAGAAATATGTAAACCAAATCTGCAGAGTATTATTCCAAAATATTTTTTTTATTTCAACAAAACATTGCAGAACATATAATCCAACAAACTTACAATACATAATACCAGAATTATGCAGGACAAAAATATAAAGAAATATGTATGTTTATATAATTTCTTTTCTGGTATCAAAATATATCAGAGATACCATGTATACACTGAAGATGAAAATACCATTTTTTCAGTTAAAGTGAGTGCTAATTTAGATAGATAGATAGATAGATAGATAGATAGATAGATAGATAGATAGATAGATAGATAGATAGATACATACATACATACATACATACATACATACATACATAGATAGATAAAGGAGTACAATATTGGAGTTGTAGCAGCTGCTCATAATAATTTAACATTGAAACAACTTTAATTGGCTATTTTAGAATAAAGCAATAATAATTATAATAATAATAATAACTATATTAATACCAATATAATAATAATAATAATAATAATAATAATAATAATAATAATAATAATAAAATAATAATAATAATAATAATAATAATAATAATAATAATAATAATAATAATCATAATAATAATAATAATTAGAAGAAGAAGAAAATCAATTAAGTGCAATGAACAAGATGATTAAAATCCACATCAGAAAATTCCAAAGTTTCAAAAAAAAAAAGTGCATGCCATACAGCCAATAAATAAGTTATTTTTATAATTGTAAATATCATTGTAAAATCTGGTGTAAATATGTTTACTATTACTTTCTGTATTTCGAAGCATTAAATAACACTACCTTAAATGGAAGATTTTTGCAGTTGAAGTTTATGTCACATGACACACATCTATGTAAAAAGAAGGGGGAAAAACTTTGCTTGGATTTCCCTTCGCGGTCGCTTTTATTTTGAAAGGGTGCGACAGTCGTAAAGCGGAAGTGCGCCTTTAGCTTAGCGCGAATTTTCTCCAGGAGGTTTCAAGTTTGTGTGGATTGTCATCTCTGCAGTTCATGGAGAGCGGAGGAGACTGACGGCTGAAGCTGTTATAATTCTCAGGAGTGAAGCCCCCAGCAGCTGAAAACTGAAGGTACTTTAATTTTAATCCAGAGTTTTATTTCCAGCCGGCTTTCTTATGAACTTCTGCTGTTAGCAGCTGCTGGTGTTACACTTCAGTTGGTCATCGTTGCTAACAGTGGCCTCTGTGTCTAATTAGAGGCCAACAGAAATTAACTTTGCTTTAAGACATCTACGCATGAAGAACATCCCTCAGATTTAACCTAAAGCAGTCTCTGTTTCCTGGATTTGTTTCCAGTCTGTTCATGTTTTGCTCTCTGTCTCATTTACGGCTTTATTATCAGATTAATGTGAAATTACGCGGGCCTCGTGCTCCTTTAGGCCTCGAGATAAATTATAATGATCATTAAATAAAAAGTCACAGAATAACATCTGTATCAGTAATGATGTGGAATATTCAAGTGTTAGAATTGCTCAAAAGGACGAGACTAGTCGGACGAGAGGGTGAAAGATTCTAATACAGTACATCTGATTATTGTTGAATTCATATTTAGTCAGAATTGCTTTAGTTTTAGTTTTAGTAGTAAAAGTTTTAGTAACGTGCAATGAATCCAAGTTTGTTGTGAACACATTCCTGTAAATGGTTTTCTCTTGATTTAACGTTGCCAACATTCGTGCAATTTGGACTAAAATCTGTCTAATGTCTACAATGCTGCAGGCCGATTCTTCACAGTTTTAATTGAATGAATCTGTTTGCAAAGTTTGAACCTGGCTTTCCAAATTTATCCACTAGCCCAGAATTTGTGTGGACTCCAATCGTTAGTTGTTGCAATGTTTTAAAAGCTAAATACTCATAATTGTTTTCATTTCAGCTTTTGCACAAGCACACGATTAGGCTAGTGTTTGTATTTTAAATGAGATTAACCATAAACAAGAGAGTTTTAACCGACACTACGTAGTTTTTTCCACCCTAATATAATATTTCTGGAGTCATTGTGATGGTACATCACCTTACAACAGGTTAAATGACACCTCTGTCATGGTCTTAGGGGGTCTGTATCACCTTCAATGGCACTATGTAACGTCGGTGTGGATGGTAGGAACACTTCCACCAAAAAAAAACTACAAATTTTGACTGCTTTATGGCATACGTCAGTTCCCCCTCGAGACAAAAGCTAAATGTTGGGAAAAAGAGAATATAAAGCAGTTTTTGAATTTTTTTAAACAGATTTAATGAACAGAATTTAGTTTAAAGTAAATATGCACTTATTTCCCTAATGGAATAGGGACCTCTGGCTCACACTCCTGCATTGTTTTTTCCAAGAGGGAAAAAAACAATAAAAATTGTAAATTGAGTGTTGTGGAAAAAGTCTTGGACTTTATTTTTAGGCCATATTTCCCAGCCTTACTCTCTAGTTCAACCTTTTGAGAGCTACCCTAAAGATGAGGAGTACTATGGATGGCTACTTGATTTTCTTAAAGGGACTGTGAGGAGTTTCTAAGTAATTACAAAAAAGTCTCACTTTTAGATATATGTCTGATTGAAGTACACACTTTAAGAGGAGTTTTATAGCATCAAAATAGGTTATCTATAAATGCTATTCCTTAGCCTTCCGGTCGGGTCGGACAGGGCTGGACTGGCCTTGATACTCAACTTCAGGAACAAGACAATTAAAACTAGAGCACATTTATATTATTCGGACACGTCTTAGAGCATCTGGCTGTAAGTAGCGATATATAGCCGGCTACAAAACTACAATACTAAGTTTTCCAAAAATGCTTGTTGTCACACATCAAAAACTACCGCTACGTAACTAGAAAGAGATACATTACCTCGTCGCTTTGCATCCTGTAAGTTGTTGAAAAAAGAAGTTGTAAAGCAATGCAGAGTTGTGAGGAAGGTCCGAGCTGCATTTATTAGCATCACAACAAATGCATGCTTTGGCTTGTGGTGCGTTCAAGTTGTTGTCAGAAGTAGGAATTTCTGAGTTCCGAGTACGAAACAAAAACTGGAACGTCCCCCGAAGTCAGAATTTCCTGCTGGGAACTCTGTGAAACCTCGCCACCCCCGAGTTGACAATGGAAGATGGATGCCCCCAGTGTGAACAGTTATTTAGCTCCTGTAATAATCAATTTATTTGCACTTCTGACTGGGGTGTGTCGCTCTAGATCAGCTGTATACACAGTATTGTTAGACTTATATTTACAAAAATGCTGCCATAGTGATAATCACATTCTTCATACAACAACACAGGGCGTGCTAACATCAGCTAACAATAGCCTGGTAGATCGGCATGTTTTTTTCCGACTTCATCTGGAACGCTGGTAAGTCTGAGATGATGTCACTCCCAGTTCCGAGGTTACTGGAATGCAGCATTAACACAGTCGCCGCGCGTGCTCATGGGTAGCAGAGTCTTAATGTCGCCGGAAATAAATTCTCCTCACAGTCCCTTTAAGTTATAAAAATGTTTTAATTTATCGAAAAATAATAGATTTTATGCATTTAACTGGCCACATAGAACACTGTGCATTTTTTTTAACTTTTACATATTAATATCAATTATTGCATTATGTTAGGACAATATATTTACTTTCATCTTTAATCATTTATTTTTCTGTCAGTATTAATGTAAACTTTGACTCCATGCAGGTCAAGGTTTAGGAAAATTTAGCGGTTTGAAAATGTAATGCACATGTTAAATTTGTTAATTTTGTATTTATTAAATGTGATTTATTAGCAAAAATTACAATTGAAATTAAAAAAAGTACATTTATTTTTAGTACTGTGATGTAGCTTGTGTTATTTTAAAAGTCCCTAAGGGCACCTCATTGGCTCCCTGCAGGCTATCAGGTGCTGGTGGGCACCTCGTTGGGTACCGCTGCTCCCGTATAGTCAGAAAAGTAAAGGTATTGGAAGATAATCACTGATATTATGGCTGCACAAACTGGCCAGATATTTCCCATATATTGGCTGTAACATAGGCATTAATGCACCACAATGGTTTGTCTATTTTAAAACCAGTTTTTTGCTTAATTTATTGTCATATTTCTTTAAATTTGGTATAAACCCCTCTTGCTATATTGTCTTTTTATGTTGTGGTTTCTGTGGTTCCACATCAAATGTAGAATCTGTTACTGACAAATCATCAGGACCTGGACCAGGTTAGGTTCCCCTCTGCGGTTCTGTTTTATAGGTTTTATTAGGGCTGGGCGATATGGCAAAAATATCAAATCACGATTTTCTAAAAATAAAATCACGATCATGATTTTATCACGATTCTTTTTCACTTTGATTTTTGTAGACTAATTTGCATGTTTGACCATTTTTTTCCTATGTTTAACATATTAAACATGTAAAACCCTAAAAGCAAAAAAAATGACAATTGAAGCCAAAGAAACTTTCTGAACAGGTTTTAATTTAAATAGTGCAGTTTTTATAAAAATGTGCCATGAATGTAAACATAAAAGGTAATGAACAACAATATTAACATTATCTCTTAAAGTGCAACAATTCAAAACAAATGTTATTGAACTGCAATGTCTATAATCTGAGTGAATAATACAGCTGCTTTAGAACAGATGTTTGTTCAGACATCTTCAAGCTTTTATCTCCTTTTCTCTTTCCACCATGGCTTCACGCTACATAACCAAACAGGAGATCCCACCATGCACAGCACGTGATGTGCTACGATTGGTTAGTCGGGTGCGCATCAAAGTCTCTGCGCCCACACAGACGATCTGACGATCTTTCTGCTTTATGAGATCATCCCCACGTTATAATCCTTAACGATTTAATATCATCATATCGCACACCCCTAGGTTTTATGCTTTTACTGACTTTTATCATCTCCATTCCACTTCCTTAGTTCACTTATTCTGTTTTACTTTTATTTATTATTATCTATTATCATGTCTGATTATTTATGAATCATTTTAGTTATATCAGGGTTCAGTCTAGGCCTTGTGTCTTCTGTAGCTTCATAAACTTGTAACCAACTAAAATAATTTGAACTGAATTGAAATGAATTAAATAGTGTGGACTAAGGGTGAGTGTAAATACCCTACAACACAAATGAAAAAGGACGAAGATTCTGGAGAACAGACTCCATCTGCAAATCCTTCTGGATCATGGGGGTTTCTCCAAATATCACTCCTGATGCAAAATATTAATTTCCCAGCTTTTCTTGTGTGGATATTTTCAGGTAAGCCTTAAGCTGTCTGGTTTCGCACCTTTGCTGTGATTTTAGGAGCATGTGTATTCAGCAGGGTGATCACTGACTGTAAATGGCTTGGTGGGGGGCTTTGAGCTTCTGAGCACTTCCAGTTTAGATTTTATTTAGTTTTTATGACTGCATGATGCTCGTATCGTAACAAAGTTTGAGACCCAAGAATTTCCCCAGAACAAAAGTCTTGTAACATTCATCTTGCTATGCCTTTTTGACATATTCTCTTTTTTAATGCTGTATTTTGTCTCTAATTTTGTCCAGCTGCATCGTGTCTGAAATGGCAGATAACGGAGTTCTAATGGACGGTGACCTGGAGGACGGAGAGATCTCTGGGTCCGACTCTGATACAGAGATGAGGACAGCAGCAGTAGCGCAGCCTCGACCCCCTGCCCCGTCATCTTTCAGTGGTCAGTCCTTCACCAACAGAGCCGCTGTCCAGCCCCCCGCAGCTGCATACCGCAGCACAGCGAAGGCGGTAGAGTCCAGTGACGAAGAGCCTGACTCCTCTGACGAGGAGGCTGCAGTTTGGCGTAAAAAACGCCAGAAAGTGTCCAACCATCCTCAACCACCTGCCAGCTCCAACACCAGCCGTATGCCAATTCACAGCTCCCAAGGAAGCCGCAAAGTGAACAACATCTGGGGCTCAGTGGTGCAGGAGCAGTGCCAGGACGCTGTAGCTGCAGAGCTGGGAATATTCGGCATGGAGGGGGAGGTCAGCATGTCCAGCAGGAACGTAGAGACCTACAACTTTGTCCTAGCAAAGAAGATCATGGAGAAAGAGAGGGAGATGGAGAATCAGACCAAGCATCAGGGAGAGGTGAACATGCTGGATGAACAGCTGGAGGAGTACATGAATGAGAGGAGCTCAGAAGGAGACGCAAAGAGGAAGAGGGCGGTCAAAGAGAGACTGGGCCCCAGAGCGGAGATGGACACCAAGGGCCGGTTTGAGATCACAGAGGACGACCCAGAGGAGAAAGTGGCAGATGAGATTGCACACAGGCTGCAGGAGCCGAAAAAGGACCTCATAGAGCGCGTGGTTCAGATCATCGGGAAGAAGAAAGCCATAGAACTGCTCGGAGAAACGGCAACGCTGGAGGAGGCAGGCGGCGTGTATACGATGGATGGCAGCAGGAGACGGACACCAGGTAGAGCGAACCTTTATTAAACATTAAAGTCTGAACAATTTTTATATCATAAACACAACAAACCAAAGAACACACCAGGAAGTTAAGCCTGTTGTATTTTAGATTGCATATTGTTGAAGCTGTCAACTCTTTATGGATGTTTCTTGTCTTTCAATATGCTCTGTGGGCTTCATTCCTATTATTGATGTTTGCTTTTGTTTTGACACCAACTTGCCAATGGGACTGGGGATGGAAATTAACCACCTGGCCATGATGGTCCCCTTCAAACATGCTGTCCCATTACAAAAGAAAAAATCTTACATCTCAAATTGCAGCTTTATCAGGCCTGATGATGTTGGACTTTGATTCACTGTTTTAAACAACAGCAGGTTTTCACACATCAGTGTAAAGTAGCTGATGTTGACCAGCAATGAGAAATCATTCATTTAGCTGTGTTCATCAGAGGTCGATGTTCAAAAGCGTAGAGACGCTGTGCTGGTGGAGTAGGACATTTCCCCATGGCCTCAGGTTTTAGATATTCGCCAAAGTTGATGTAACACTTGGGTAAAGTGCTCAACGACCACATAAAGTTGCATGTATATGTCACGACACCATGCGCAGCCGCAGCTGGCCTCTGTTTTGCTGTCCCTAAAGGACAAACATGGCTGTCCCCAAAAGGGTCGTACAGCAGGAGTCCAGTCCTAAGATGAAGCCAACAGCTGGAAGGGAGGGCAGCAGAGGTCAAGGCTTGCTGGCATTTATAAAGGCCTTGGATTAAGCGTCTAACGATAGGGCTGGGAAATTTTTGACATACTCCACAAATGCAGGCATTCCCGAGCTGATGTTAACTTAGTCCCGCATGGCCTGACTCAGCTCAGTGTTTCTCTATACATCTGCAGAAGCTAACCAAAGCAACATGTGGGCATCCATGAAGCACCACTCTCTCTCTCTGGATCCACCAATCCAGCTTATGGTGAAGGTGAAACATCTGAGGAGCAGCGCAATGTACATGGCACCGTTAAGTACGGTGGCCGACAAGGGCATACGCGCTGCAAACAAAAAAACGCGACATAAACAGCCAAAACGCAATACAAACGATCAAAACGCTGCAAACACAGGAACGATGCAAACTCAAAAACACACAAACACATAAAACAAATGCAACAGAGAAATGCTGCACCAAAAAAACATGATGCATTCACAGAAACGCTGCAATAGCAAAAACATACAAACCGACAAAACAAATGCAAAAGGGAAATGCTGCATACAAACCCAAAACAACTGCAAGAGGGAGACGCTGCAAATTCACGGAAGGTCGGCAGGCCACTAGGGGGAGCTGATCATAGATATTATATACCTAGACGCTTCATTACGGTCTGGAGCGTATTCCAGCGTCGCCGCCATATTGGAGAGGTCTCTTCACTCCGGTCTGGCACCAGAAACAAGTGGAGTGACTGCCTGTGGCATTTAAACATGTATGAAAACACCCAAAGTGATTACTGTAAGCAGACTGCTTAATTATTAAAAGCAAATTAAGCGCTGTTATCATAGTTAGGGTAGCAGTGGCTAGGGCTAATTAGGTTAACTTTAGGATTAGACATGGATGTATTATTTAGATATATGTATGAAATAAGTTTGACATGAGAGGGCTTTCACTGTCATTGGCATTTAAACGTTCTTCCCAGTGTCATGGCTTTTATTTCTGAAAGGTTTTGAATAAACTTTTGACGAAAATACGTGCTTCCGGTATATTCGCTTTTATTTTGAAAGACTTCAAATCAGCTTCCGGTCCTGTCAGTGCAGGTCTGCGGCCAGAGCATGTGAGAAAAAAAACGTGACGTCGGGTCCTCTCAGTGCAGGTCTGCAAAGCTGGGTCCTGTCAGTGCAGGTCTGCAGCCAGAATGTCTTGGTTTTTTTTTGCCTTATCCTCAAAAAAATGTGCTCTTATCATATGCCGGCGTTAACATGCACACACAGTTTGGCATCTGAGCACACTTTGCGCCTCTGATTGCAGAATTAATGCAGAAAATACAACTCAAATGAACAAAAAGTGGTCAAGGGGGTCATAGGGTTTTTGAACAGACTGTATTTAGATAAATTATTCATGTTTACTTAAAAATGGTGGAATGGTAGCAGAGATGAACACAGTGGGCTATATTACTGTCATCCTTGATGTAATCTCGTGGCGCAACGATCATGCTGCCTGGCAACCGCAATCTACAAATGATTTCATTGTCACTTAAAAAGTGATACTCTCCTCAGATAAATCCTATCTTGTGTACGCCTGCCACAGTGCCTTCCCCTGGCTACAATCACTACTGCCATGATTACCTGAGAGTTCTGGCATGACTGCCCTTATAAAGGCTCTGCTTCACAATTAACTCCAACTCAGTGCAATATGCAACCATTTTAGGCGAGAGAGAGAGAGTGAGAAGGAGAAATTGTGCGGATTAAATACACGGGTCTAACTAGCGTTAAATAGCACCGCTTTACTGCCTGTGGCAATTAGCGCTGGTCTTTGAGGATTAGGTGGTATTTGCAATGAGGCTCATTTGCATAGGAAGGGGACAATTTTGTGCTGAATTTATGAATATCTCTAATTTACATGCATGCACTCAGCTAGGAGTGGCAGTTCAGTTTGTGTTCATTTTGCCTGTATTTCACCCTTTGCGTATGCTTTGTGAATTGCACACTTTTTTTCCTGTCATTTGCACAGGTTTAGTGGTCTCAAAAGCATTGTAGTCCTTTTGAGGATCTGGCCAAGAGTGTTTATACTAGGGCTGTAATCAACCAAAGAAATTGTTGGTCGACCAAAACACAGCAATTGTCACCAAAAATCGACAAATCGGGGGGGGGGGGCTCAGTAAAAATTATATCAGCACCTGCTTGTGTTTTAGCCCAGTTTTTCTGCTTTGTGTTCCTTTTTAAAATGTGCCACAAAATGACGTGCTGCTGCTGGATTAAACTTATATCAGCACCTGCTTCTGCTTCTGTTTTAGCCCAGTTTTGGCTTTGTGCCCCTTATTAAAATGCGCCAGAACATGACGCGCTGCAGCCACGGCGGGAGTGTGCCCATCGCACCTCCAAATGCCCTGCATCTTAAACCATTCATGGGACTCCTTAAGTGTTTCCATACAGAGTTCCATATTAGCCACGTTGTTCACTACAGCAGACACTTTTTTTTCTGCTCGACCTTTGAGGCATCGGCAAGTTCATATAATCCGCAGCGATGTTTCTTCCCGTGTCCGCCTCTCCTTTTTTACCTCTCTCAAGCAGAAGACTCTTTGCTTTCCAGTCTTCATCAATGAAATGGGCAGTCACTGTCATATAGGACTCCATTTGAAGAGACGTACACATCTGTTATCTTTATCTATTAACTCCGAAGCTTTCTCTTTTTACTCCCTCGTATTTTGCCGTGAGCGTGTGCGTAATTGTCTGGCGCGCCGGCACTGAATACCCAGGTTTCAATGTTTTTCTTGGCTTTCCACGACACCAATGGGCCTCATACCCTCAGAAATAAATTGTCAATTCCTTCTGTGATGTCGTTTTTGCATTTGAGTGTTTATATGAGGCATAAAATCCAGCTCGGACTGGGTGAGGGATGGAGCCGCTGCAGCGCGGGCAGCGGGCAGAGCGCATGCAGTTATAAAACAAATACACAATTATTAGACTAGAATATTGAAATGTTCTTGAATAAAAATATTAAAATTAACGATAAATACATTGAAATGGTGTTCTCAGACATGATGGGGTGCTCAGAAAATACCCCCATTTCACTTGATACATTTCTCCTGATGAAATGAACGGCGGGGGGGGGGGGGGGTGTCACATTTGGTCGACCAATCAGAATTTTGGTCGTCTGAGCACGCATTGACCAATAAGTCGACCAGTCGACTTGGACTTTACAGCCCTAGTTTATACATATACAAACAGAACAGGAGCAGAAAATGCAAAAGCCAGAATGAGACTTTTACATAAATGAACACAGTGCACAGGTGCATGTTCAGCTGGAGGATGTTACCTGCATAGGGATGCACTGGATTTTAATGTACGATTGTTGTACAATTTTATGTATGGTTTAGAGCTGAAACGATTCCTCGAATATTCGTGAGTACTCGATTACAAAATATCCTCGAATTAAATTGAGTGCCTCGAAGCCTCGTTTGATATATAATTATACATATAAATATATATCTGGACTACTATACAGTGCACTGTGTTTGACACGGACGGTCATTTCTGTGGCACAACGCGCCTGCTACCTCTGCTGCTTCGCGGCTTGTAAAATCATGAAGGAAGAGAAAAGAGAGGAACAGAAAGGAAATGCCCTCCAGAACACACTTCACAAATATAATTACAGAATTATATTACTGCTTTGTAAATCAGTATTGTATTGGCTTTGTTTTAAGCCAGTACTGGTTTAAACTTTGAAAGTTGTTAAAATAAAAACCCTTTTCTGAGGAATAAACGGCATTTGGTTGCTCAATTTGAAAGCCCTAACATGTTGCATTGTATACAATTGATTTATTTGTTTAAAAACAAAAAAGTATATTTTGTTAGAGTACTCGAGTACTCGAAGAAATAATCGACAGAGTACTCGATTCCAAAAATACTCGATAGTTGCCTCTCTAGTATGGTTAAAAGTTGACCATGGCCTTGGGGAAGAAACTGTTTCTGTGCCTGGTGGTTTTAACCTACAGTGCTCTGTAACGCTGGTCCCAATGATCTTCTCTGCAGTCAGTGTCTGTCTTTGCCTGGTTGTAGATTCAACCAAAACATTGATTTGACTGCATTTTAACTTTTTTTTTTGTTTTACTATGGCTGTGTCCAAAATGGCATACTAACGTACGACATACCCAATGAGTATATACTGTTTACTACATACTATTAGTATGCGTAGAATGCCAACCATTCACACTGTAGTATACTACTAAGTTTCCCATGATGCACTTCAAACCTCTGACGACAAAAATCAGAAGCACACCAGGCTATCAAATATCTCTGTTGATTCACCACATTTGAAAGTTCAGAGAGCATTTTAGGCGAGAGTCACCACGTAGAATACCAAAATGTGGTCATTTGAGCCATAAAACGCACGGATACAAATTTCATTTTGGCATTTTGGACATTCCGTTAGCGCGCCATTATGCTATCGAAGAAACTTCCAGTCAGCTCCACAACAGGAGCCCATTTACAAAAGTGTTAAAGAAGTAAAAGGAGATAATAAAAGATGCGTTTATTTTGAAAACGGGAAGTTTGCTAGTGGCTGATTTTTAGCTGAATGTCGGGCGGTTTGGTCGGTCATAATGCATGGCGCAATGCATTATGGGGCTTGCAATGCATTATGGGGCGTTTGAGTGTGACTAGTATGCCCACCTTGCATACTTAACATTTTTTCCGGTATAGTATACATCCGGGTATTTCTCGCACACTCAATCTTTTCTTACTATCTAATGTGAACGCACTACATACTCATTTTGACGTCACACTTAGTATGAGTAGGACGTTACTATGCCATTTCGGACACAGCCTATGTATATATATTTTTTCTGTGAATCTTTCATTCTGTCATTCTGTGAATCTTTCATTCACAGAAAACAGTTCTTATTTTCTGAAAAATGAAACGGTCCTATCATTAATCACATTTTATCATTTTGCAGGTGGAGTGTACCTGAACCTCCTGAAAAACACACCGAGCATCAGCAAGTCCCAGATCAGGAAGATCTTCTTTGAGGAGCAGCAGAAGGATTGTAAGAGCAAGAAGGCGGCGCAGAAGAGGAGGCGACACGTGGTGGCCAAGAAGATGAAGCAGGCCATCGGCACGCTGAACCTTCAGGAGCACGACGACGTGTCCAGGGAGACATTCGCCAGTGACACCAACGAGGCCTTGGAGGCGTTAGAGGAGGCTGCAGAGCAGGAAGAGGAGGAGGTCAAAGAGGAGGCTGCTGTGGGGATCGAGGAGACCCCGGTGGTCTATAACTCTGCAGATCTGGAGGTCTTCTGAGGAGAAACTGAACTGAACTTTGGGGACTATGATAAAGCACTGGATGATGGGGCTAGGCGATATGGAGTCAGGAATCACATGTAGATATTTTAAGTTGAATACAAGGCATGACAGGAATCTTAAGTTTCCCTGAAGAAATGTCAGATGGTTGTAATGAAATCAAAATGATTAACCATTAATTATGGTTGTTAAAGATCAGCTGATACTGAAGAGTGTTTCATATGTCAGCAACAACATTAAAGTCCGAAACAAGTATTTTTGAATTTTTCTCCTTTTTTCAGGAAGGATTGCGGACAAATCCCTGCACACACTAATGGCCCTTTTCCACGAGCACGCCTTGGCCCTCCTCGGTTTGCAGCGTGTTTCCACTAGCCTGGTACCTCCTAAAATAAGCTAGTTTTAGTACCTACTCCGCTCTGGTTCCCAGTGAGCTGAGTCGATACTAATAGATGACGTCACCGACTGCCGGCTACTGATTGGTCAGACAATGTCATCATCGATGAGTCATGAGCACGACGACCTAGCATGCCAGCGGTAGCTACCATTAGCTTACCCTCATACGTCTTTCCTTTGCAGCTCGATTGGTTGTATAGCTTCCAAAACTCACCTGTGCTTCTCAAGGGGTATTTCTTCTTACCACCTGCAGCCCTCTTCTGCTTTCCTTTTTTACTCTGTTTGTGACAAAAAGCCACAGATTGTTGTGTCGCGCTCAAAATGACATCACTGCAGTGCCGCTCAGCTGTTTATAGCGACACTGCACCCCGTTGGGCAGGTGACAGGGGCTAATGGAAAAGCAGCACAAGGCGAGTAGAGTAGAGTGATGCAGACATAAGGTGTTCTCTGAGTCACTTTTGAAATACATTCACTGGCCTCTTTATAAGGTATACCCATTCAATCATCCATCAACCCAAATAGCTAATCATCCAATCACACGGGAGCAACTCAATGCATCAAGACTTTAAGACCTGGTCAAGGCTGAAGCTCAAATTGAACATCAGCATGGAGCAGAGAGGTGATTTAAGTGACTCTGAAGGTGGCAGGACTGTGCTGGATGGGCTGGTTCATCAGAAACTGATTATCTACTGGGGTTTACACACAACCATCTCTAAGGTTCAACAGAGCATGGTCTGAAAAAGAGAAGATATAATAGTAGCAGTTTTCTGGTTTGAAATGCCATTTGGATGCCAGAGGTAAAAGGAGTATGACCAAAGCGGAACGAGATAACTCAAATAACCACTTGTTACATCTTAAATGACCATTTCTGAACACACAATCTTAAAGCAGATGGACTACAACAGCAGAAGACCACACCAGGTGCCGCTCATGTGAGGCTGAAATTCAAACAGGCCCCACAAGACTGGACAACACAAGGTTGAATTTGTTCCTGTGCATTATATCAGATATTTAAGACATAAAGCACTGTGAGATACTAAAAACCTTTCCTGAAATATTGAACTGTTTATTATGTAATAGCACAGTTTGTCCACTAGATGGCAGACACACTGTTCCTAACAAAGCAACAGGCTGAAGTAAAGGCAGACAAAAGCTAATATTACATCTCAAGAAAAAGTTACATAAATAAGAACTGCTGCTTTTTTGTTTGTTTTTGTTTTTATAAGCTTTGGTCTTTGCTAATAGTGTAAAGAGACAGTGGACGATGTTAAAAATTCAACTCAGTAATATTAACCTAGCATTTTTCTTTCTGAAAGAACCCATAAGTGCTTCACAGAGGAATGACAGAAACATAAAAATAACAGAGATGAACTACCACAGACTTAAACAGACAGGAAGGAAATAATACAAATAAATTAATATTTCTGTTTCGTATGACCAATTGAAAACACAGGGAAAGTGAATATTGAAATGTTTATAAAAAGATAACGGATTCAAATTAAAGAGAAAGTAAAAAGACAATTCTAAAATAAAAAAATAATTGAATAAAACAGATAAAACAAATAACAGTGGTAACAATAACAGAAATTTACCAAATAAGGAAAGGTGAGTTTCTCTCTAAAACCTAAACCTTTGTTAAAAAATTGGAGAAATGGGCAGACTTTAGTGCAAAGTAAGAGGGTATTAACTCTCTGTAACTATGAAATCATGCATGGACTCAGATAAGATATGATTTTTTGAAGAGACCTGGCTAAGAGTCCTTGTGTGTGTGTGCTTGGGTGTATGAGTTTGTGTGTGTGTGGCTGTTAAATGTGGGCTGGGACGGTGGGTGGGCTTTTCTATTTTACTCTGTATACCCTTACTCTGATCTGTTTGTTTATTTTAATGTACAGCACTTTGTGCTACAATTTATGTATGAAAAGTGCTTAATAAAGTTTGATTGAGTGAAGACTATATTATTATTTACCTTTATGGTTCTGTTTTGTTTGTTTGTTCGTTTGTCCGTTCATTAGAAAGATTATGCACAAAAATGACAGGATGATTTTTTTCTGAAATTTTCAGGAAATGTTGGTAATGGCCCGACTTAAAAATGATCACATTTTGGTGGTGATCCAGATAAACGACATTAGCAAATTGTTTTTGCTCGTTAACTGTCTGACTAATAACAATATATTATGATGGGTTTTTTTTTATTTAACCAGGAAGGTCCCATTGAGATTAAGAACCTCGGTAACACTTTACTTGACGCATACCTTTATAATGCATTATAAGTGCATTTATAAAGCATTATAATGCCATTATAGCGCTGTATAACTACAGTTATAAACACTCATAAATGATCATAATGCTTTATAACAACATTCATAACACACTATACAGCATTTTATCATCGCTTACAAGGTCAGATATTATAATACATTATAACTGTTATCAACTCACTGACAATGCCCACATACATAATGAATTATACATATATTCATGATATGCTTATAAATGTCTATATCTATCAATATAAACACCCATAAATCTTAATAAGTCTTTATAAAAATGTGCTTAACACATTATAGAACATTTTGTAATTGGTTATAAGATCAAGTACTATAAACTTTTATAATAGATAGATAGACTCTAAATGCTATAATATAATAGACTCTAAATGCTCATTAGGTGCTTCAAGTAAAGTGAGGAAACTGTTCAGGGATAGCTAATGTAACACAATACAAGCTGGTCAAAAGCCAAGTACTTGATCTTATAAGCCATTATAAAATGCTCTATAATGGGTTAAGCACATTTTTATAAAGACTAATTAAGATTTATGGGTGTTTATATTGATAGATATAGACATTTATAAGCATATCATGAATATATGTATAATTCATTATGTCTGTGGGCATTGTCAGTGAGTTGATAACAGTTATGATGTATTATAATACCTGACCTTGTAAGCGATGATAAAACGCTGTATAGTGTGTTATGATTATTGTTATAAAGCATTATGATCATTTATGAGTGTTTATAACTGTAGTTATACAGCGCTATAATGGCATTATAATGCTTTATAAATGTACTTATAATGCATTATAAAGGTATGTGTCAAGTAAAGTGTTACCAGAACCTCTTTTTCAAGGGAGTCCTGGCAAAGAGGCAGCAAAGTTACAGAGTAAAATTACTGCAATTTACAATCAACAATTAATATAACAAGAAACAGTTACTATTTGAGGAGGCTGTCTCAAGTGCCCTCAGACTGGATTGAAATGCATTTAAAGAAACAAGCTCAGTTAATTTTCAGTCTTTTTGCAACATGTTTCATGTAGAAGGAGCAGAGTAGACAAAGTCCTTTGTCCCAGTTCTGTGCGGGTAAATGGAACTGAAAACAATAAGTGATCGTTTGAACGCAAACCATAAGAATCAGCACTTCTCCAAGTGATCACATTACAAATGTAGGACGGCAGTAGTCCAAACATGGCCTTGTTAATAAAAGTGGACCAATGCCCCAGTCTCCTGGTGGACAAAGAAAGCCATCCCACTCGAGAATACAGTTCACAATGATGGGTCAGGGGTCTACAGTTGGTAATGAACCTCAGAGAGGCGAGATACACAGCTTCGAAGACATTGATCTGAGGCAGTCATATACAACAAATCTCCATAATCTAAAGTTGATAAAAATGTTGCAGTGACAAGATGCTTTTTTGACTCTAAAGAAAAACAAAATTCAAAAACTTTATCACTGAACTATTGCTTAGATGTAACTGCACTATTTGAGCTACCTTGGAGGAGGTTTGTACTCTAAGTGCATTTTAGCTGTTTTTTTGTTTTGGTGCCTCACACCAAATGAGACAGTTTGTTTTTGTCTGTGTTTTTGTCATTTAATTTGTAATAGTGAACACTGAAAATACAACGTTAAAAATAAGCAAACTGATAACTAGTGCTACTGAATCAGACCAAACTAAAACTGAGAAAAAAATGATGGGTCTTGTGCTTTTACAAACACCCAGAGAGGTAATAAAAGGGGGCAAGAGAGCAGAGGAAGACAAGCAGGAAGCTAACATGAAGCTGGGGTCAAACACAAAATCCTCAACACATATGAGTCTGTGCAACAGAAATATCACCCAACTATCAGCTCTTCCTCTTTTCTATTTACTCCTATTGCATTGAATAAGAGGAAAATGTAAAGAAACTTTAGAGAAAATTGATGCTTTGGTTCAGTAACAGCCAAACAAATCCACTGTTCTAATCCCAAAGTAGGAAACTGTTTGGCAAATCCTTCAGCATAGGTGTGGAACTGCAAATAAAAGACTAAACATTATCTTTAAGAATACAGACTGCACTGGCTAAGCTCTACAGGTAGGTGGCAGCAGAGGTTTTACAATGATAAAGATAAAGGGAGCAATTAAAGTTAATAATGAGAAAGAACAAGAGTCAATGTAAGAGGGCTGTTTTGACCCAGAGAGCATCTGAGACATTATTACTGAAATATGGAGACAGTAAGTTTAAGGCTGTATGAGGAGCGGCTGCAATGAGACTGAAGAGCTCAATAACATGACACTGTGACTTTTATATAACTTAATGTTTGTTCCATATCCAACCTATTGTGTGGAAGTTTGGGGAAGTGTTTGTAAAACATAAACTCATTCAATATTTGTTTTACAAAAAAGAGCCACAGTGTGAACAGAAGAAGTTGATATATAGAGACCATTCAAATCCATTACTTATAGATAAAGTGGTTACAATCTTATGAATGAGTGGATTCTTCAAATTGTGTTTACAGCTCTTAAAAAACTTAACCAATGAACAAACAGAAATGATTTGAAAAGAGAGAGAGTCATTATGATTTAAAGGGAACAGAGATGTGTAAAAAGTCGAGGCGTAGAACCAAACTGACAGAAGGATGCATCTCTGAGAGAAGAGTTTGTTCATGGAGCAATCATAACAGAGAAACTAAAAAATCTAAATCTAACCACATATTTAATATGGGAATTAAAAAACATTGAGTTATGAAGATATGATTAGATATGAAAGTAAAGATCTGTTCTGTCTGTGTACTATTTTTATGCTCATTACTTTTTTAACATTTGGTCCTGCAGTGATTTGTTTTAAAGTTTTTATTTTATTATGTACATTTTCAATTAGTGTCTTGTAAAAAGGAGCAGATCAAATAAGGTTGTAGTCCTTTTTTCTGCTCCTTTTCATTTATTGTTTTGCTTGTTTGTATTTTAGTGCTTTCTTCTATAAATTTATGATATAAACATCAAACTGACATGAATGTATTTGTAGAAAATTTATAGATGTAGGTGATGTGCTTGTGACTGACAGGGACTTTATACTGTTTACACTGTTTTCCAAATACCATGTGTTTCAAAATAAAAGCACTCTTCCATTTCTTAACCATTTTTATTGATTTTCAAATCTAAATATTTACAACACATTTAAGGACTTTGCACAGTCCAAATAAACGACTGAGAAATGCGGGAGTCTGCATGCCAGGCCTATAGTTGGGATGTAAGTTTGTAGTTAAACAACGTGTTACAACACGCGTCTGCACACTAACGCTTCCTGGTGAAGACAAACTTTTCAGTTATATTGGCTTATATAACAAAAGCGTCTCCACTGGTCAGAGTATTGACGCAGCAAATCCACATTTGTTGGAGTGAAAACAAACCGAGCACAGTTAGCAGCACACATGTTGCTCTGTAGTCAGCCATAGTTGTTGAGGAGCTTTAAGCAGAATTTCAAGAGTGGACCACACCTCAACCACGCCTCTTCCTGTGTTCCTATAAATTCTAACTGACCATTTCCCTCTTGTTTCGCACACTTGACACACCCCTCCCTCCCTCCTCTTATTTAAAACTTCTTTCTTCCTTCCTTCCTCAGGGCCTTAAAGAGGGGGTTTGTCGTGCCCGGGAGCTACGGCGAATTCCCCATGAAGTTTCCCCATACTGTTATCCGCTTCACCTACCTACTATGTTGTTTGTTATCCACTGTACACAATAAATAATTGTCAAATTCATCCTGTTGATGGTGTGGTTCTTACTCGTGAAGTTGCTGTTGTTGTTCTTAGGTGACCGTAGAGAGTACTGCACATGCACCCCACAGAGACGGAGACAAAACCAAAAAATTTTTTCAAAAATGTTAACCTTAGACCAGGGCT
Organism: Scarus forsteni; assembly: GCA_036419115.1. NCBI lineage: Eukaryota > Metazoa > Chordata > Actinopteri > Labriformes > Labridae > Scarus > Scarus forsteni. The sequence goes on from JAZDUH010000341.1 coordinate 38,273,673, forward strand.
TTAAAAGTTAGCAAAATTTTCATACTGTCCTCACGTAAACAGAAGCAAATGCAATGAAGACTCTGTTGTCAGCTGTTTTTGTTGTCACATAAACGGCCCCTTATTAATCAACATCATCCAGTTGGTCCTCCAGGAGCTCAACGAGGACCACTCAGCTTTGGCATAGAGCTCACAGCAGTGAGTGAGGCAACAACACCAGCGTAATGCTCAGTGATAAACAGTGTCCAAACATCACCATCATCAATCAATGACAGAAAAGTTGCAGAGACAAGTTATTTCCAAGCTTTGAGGGAAAAACAGGATTTATTCTGGTAATAAAATCCAAGGTTCATCATCATTGGCAGATTGGCAATGTGGGCCTGGAAGGAGAGCTCCTGGTCAAACTTGTGGCCAGCTCTTTCTGTTTACCATTGATCGTTGTTGTGGTCTTGACAGGTTCTGTTATTTCATATTTCTGTGAAAATAACAAGGTTTTAGTTTTCTCTGCATTTAAGACAAATCTCAGAGATTGTAGACGAGTTGTTTTAAAAGCTGTCTGCAAAATTCTAAAGCCTGGGAAAGTGAGGAAGAGCAGCAATAAATGACTGAGTTACTGCATAAAATTGTAAAATTTCCAACACCATTGTAAATACCAGCGTGAGTTGATCTCTGCTTACTTTTGCTCCCCTCAGTTATTGCTGGGTTCATCTCTGTTGGTGAACATCGGGGCTCCCTTTGTTCGACTTGAAGTGCCGACAGCCGTACACTTTATGAGGCATTGGCTGAATGATGTCACAATCATTTGTACTACAATCAGCAGTGCTAAGTAAGGCCGACATTCACTTAAGTTTAGTGCATGTCTACGTTGGCAAACATTTAAAATCCATCTTTAATTAGTCAGGGGGCCATTGGGACTAGCACAACATTTCTCTCTGCTTTAGATACGCCAACCTCTGTTGAACACAGCAACATAGACCACTGAAACGTACTTAAACTTAAACTGTGATGACTACTCCAAGTTGGTCAACATCATCGTGGTATTAGAAGATGGTCTAGTTCTCATTTAATGGTCATAAAGCTGCATAAATATAAAATGTGTACTATTTATAACCACACAAAACTCACAAAAAGCCATAATAGCAGCTCCACTGATCCAGTCGTAAATCATTTCCTATTTCCTTACAAATCAGAGCTTCTCGGTGAACAAATGCCCCCGTGTTAAAGCAGCTATATCAAAGTTAAAGCCTACGTTGGCCCCATACAGCTGCGGGTGGAGAATAAAAAGCCTTTAATGGTGGCAGTGGATTTGTCAGCTGAAGGAAACGATCATTATCTTTGCTCGTGGCTGCCACATGAAAGGCCCGGCGCCGTGGCAGGAACATGTTTGATAATCCCACCACTTACGGCTGTTTTCATATTTGCTGTCGGATGTGTCTGCTCTGATAAGCCGTCGGTGCGTTCATCACGACGCAGCACTGCAATTAGGCCGAACCTGATTGCAGTTCAGGGAGAGGTGCAGAAAGCGGTCTGCTGCGATCCCCTCTTTGTGTAGCTTGGTTCATTTTAGAGAAGTTCACAGGTCACGTGATTGGAAACAGAGCATTATGTGATGTTTAAGCAGATGATCAGAGAGCGATTATCAAAGACGTGAGAGCTGCAGGAGGTGAATGATGCTCTGCCTCATCTTATTTCTGCTGAATTGTTGCACGCGCTCTCTGGTCTCAGGACCTCTGGATCTGTCACCTGGCAACAAACTTGTTGCCTGGATACAACACGCTGTTTCTTATTTCCATTGGATCAAACAGAACCAGGGCTGAGAGACTCGTATCTTCGGACGGGGAGGGGAGGTGCAGCATGATGTCAGCATTCACACAGGATGTCGAGAAACAATGCTCCGTGGAAATGAAAGAGTGGAGAGGTTTAATTTGTGTGGAAGGGAGGAAAAGATCAGCACCACTTTGATAGGTCACTTTTTCATCACTTTAATCCTAAAAACTATCATCACACGCCTCTGTGAAGTATAAAAAAGTCAAAAGGGTCAAGTATCAGTTCCGTTGCTGATTTATTTGTGGGAATCTTTTGTATTTCTTTAGATGAAGATTGTCTTCATTATAGATATTAATGTTAATATCAGATTAGTCTCTATCCGTGGTTGTACGAATTATACATCCGTAGTTACTATCTTTACAACCATGTAGACATGAGGTCCCGCTTGAAAATAAGATGCCATATCTCAAGAGGATTATCTTCAATTAATTTATATTCCAAAAATATGGAGCTATACAAATAAAGATTGGTTGATTGAATCTATATGCAGCAGAGGCATATCTGATGAGGACAGATTTATGATCATAATTCTTAATGTTGGCCCTTTTCTCTCTGTCTGGATGGATACATCTCTGGATGTATGTGTATGGATTACAAATGTATATATTTTTAAATATGCATATATATGGAGCCCCTAAGGTGCCATGGAGAAAAAAAAAATCGTGCGCACAAGATACTAAATTGTGTGCATGATATATTAACACATGTGCTCAATTTAATTATACAGGCATGCGGCAACAGGCCCGCTGAGCCTGTTGTCTTTAAGTATGCGCAGCAAAGTTCTCCTACTTAAGATTATTCCATCTCTCATGGTAAAAGCAGCAAAAATGTCATTATATGACATTCTGAGGTGGAAGTAAAAGTTAAGTAGCTCACTTCTTCTCTCTATTGTGTGTGTTTGTAAACATCTGACATCACTACAGGAAGCCATAGTGGACAAGAGATACTAAAGTGCACACGTTTTAGCCAAAACGTGTGCACTTTTAGTATCTTGTGCGCATGATTTATAGATTTGTTTTCTCCGTGGCACCTTAGGGGCTCCGTACATATATGTGTATCCATAAAATAAAAAGTTTGGCTTCAGTCTGCTCTGTTGTGAAGTGCCTTGAGATAACACTTGTTTCGAACTGATACTATACAAATAAAGCTTGACTGTCTGATTGATTGATTAATTAATGCCAAAATAGTTTGCTGAAAAAACTTGTCCATTCTTTGGGTGCTAACAGCCTCCTGGTTGTCAACATGAGTAAACTAGAGGTGAGGGGTTTGGATAGATTAATAAGGTCTGTGTCAGCTGCTAGGGAACATGGGTAAAGTCTGATGGTGATGGACTACTGGAGCGAGACATACGTGGACAAGAGTAAGAGACGGGATGACTGGAATACAACATCAGACACCTTAGTCCAGAAGAGCTCAGTCTTAAACTGACTTCACACCGCAAGAGACTCTGCAATCAAAATCACGTCTCCATAAATACCTCATATTGGTCACTGTTGCTGTCGCTAGGTGACGTCACGTCCGCTCGAGTTTCACCCCAATCGTATCATATATCATATAATAGGATGTATAAGTGGACATTATTGCAGCTGTATCTTTTTCACTCACTTATGAAACACAAAACACTGCAGCTGATGCCCTGCAGCAGCATCTGTGAGTTTTCTGTAGTCCGTCTCGGCGGAACTAATGTCCTCGCTGATTAACGTTTCACACATGGACATGAATTGTTCCTTTGTAGTCCAGATGAAAAACTGTCTGTCTAGGGTACCGTCACACATGCACACACCGCTGATTGGCTGTTGCCGCACAGCCACACTCGACATCACCTGAAAAGTTCACATTTTTTTTAACTTTGACATTGCGTGATGTGTTAAGTGATCATCTTGTATGCAGCAAAGGCATCATGGGAGGGTTAGCCCCGCCCCATCAGGTCTGTACATTGACTTTGCATGGAGAGTCATAGTACACCTCGCCGAGGTAGTACAAGTAGCGTCCGGTGTGTAAGCACCTTTAGGAACATCTTAAGGCCCATTCACACATCAGCATTAATCAGCTGAAGGTGACAGGTGATGAGAAATCAAAATTTCAGTGAAAGTATGTAACAATTGTCAAGTTTGCTTTTCAACACAGGCAGATGTATCTTAAGAGAAGAGACACATGTAGGTGGAGTTTCATGGCCCCCTGGCTCATTGTTGACGGATTTGGACCACACTGCTGTAACTGAGAGTTGCATCGATGAGCAGCGGTCAGTTCTTGCTGGGGTTCTAAATGATTACGACCAACTGTTTTGCATGGCCTGACTTAGCTTTATACAACTCAACGCTTCCCAATACTAGGGATGTGTACCGTGGACCGGTACTTTCATGTACCGGTCCCTAATTGGGTCGGTACCCAAATATCGTTAAGAATCTAGGAAAACGGTACTGTTATCGGTACTTAAACGTCTCTTCAACTTTCACGTAGTTATGACACTACCGCCATCTGGTTCAAGCATGTCAGTCAGGGCTAAGCGCTCGAACGTTTAGGCTCACTTCAGCAAAGTTAATGAAAACTCGGCCTGATGCAATCTTTGTCAGAGAGAAGTTGCGTCCAAGGGGGGAAATACTAGCAACATCACCAAACACTTGGAGCACGCGCATAGTATAAAGCTAAAGGAGTGTGAGCTGTTTGATTGCTATAGCAACACGAGTAGAGTTAGCAGCCCGGCTAACACTAAAGACTGCAGCACCGACAGAGACAGAGACTCTGTTATCTGCCCCTTCGGTAAAAACCCTGCCGAAAACAACACAGTCACACGGGGTTAAACTCTTGACGAAGTGTCGCTGCACTCGGCCGTATAACTTGGATGAAAAGCCGACGGCAAAGCTCTCCTCAGATGATTCAGAGCTGTTAATGTTCACTCGGAGCGGAAACTCTTTGTTCACTGAGGTCAAGAGAGCACCAGATGTGACTGACTGTCAAGCTGCACCCACAGCGCCCTCTGTTGGATGAAACGGTCCAACAGCATCGATTTTAGCCCCACAGATATATGGGTCTGTCTGTGCATGCAGTCTGTTGGGCGGCATGGAGGGGTTTTGCCATCTCCTGAGCTTTCTTTTTGCCTCTGAGAAGCATTTGTAACGCATTACTTCTATTCTGTTGAAGCTTTATTATTACCATTATTACCTCCACCAAGGAGGTTATGTTTTCGGGAGAGTTTGTCTGTCCAGTTTGTCCGTCCGTCCGTCCGTCCGTCCGTCCGTCCGTGAACAAAATAACTAAAAAAGTGATGGATGGATTTGGATGAAATTTTCAGGAAATGTTCAGCATGAGAAAAGGAAGAACTGATTCAATTTTGGTGTTGATCGGGATCAGCGTCTGGCCGCCATAATAACTACTGAACTAAAATAGATATCATTATGAATCCAATTGCTAATGGTATGTTTTCATGGTCAAGGAATCTAAATATTTAGGTGAAATAAAGGTAGGACTAATATTTATGGTGAAAATGACAATATGGCTGAGGACTGTGGCGCTGGCGGAGGTCTGCGCTCTCCGAGTGTTTTCTAGTTCAACCTTTTTGTATTACCACAAGGTTGAACCTTTTAAAGGAGACATATCATGCTTGTTTCTCCTTTTCACTATGCCAGACTAGGATGCCTGTAAAGCATTTCTGCCCTCAGTACAAGTCATTTAGTTCCTTCATTGCCCCACAATAGCGTTCTCAAAATCCTCATTTTAGGCCATTATCAAGCTCTCGTTGAAACGCTCGGTTTTCAGGCTGACCTCCAGTAACCTCGCAACGTCACAGCCCTTTGTGCTCTGATTGGTCAGTTCTATCAGAGCTGCCGAGAGGGTTGAGCCAGCCTGTCCTTCTTCTTCTACTGTATTTTCCGGCAGGCTCAAAGCAGCGACCGCGTATTGAGTCCCCCTACAGGCCAGAGCTGGTAATCAGTGAGTGTGAGCTAGGGGGCTATATACTGCTGGTTGGTCTCTTGCGACATCTCGCAATGACCTATTTTCAGAGGCATCAAATCTCATTCTAGGATATCAGAAAAAATACAGTATCTCATTTTTTGAAAATTAAGGGGGTGTAAGGTCCTGTTTTCAAATGTATTATGTTATATGTAAGTATTAAATCATGTATCAGCATGATACGTCTCCTTTAATGTCTTGTAAAGTCTTTATTTTTTACACAAAATCACATGTAGTAGTATCGATAAGAGTATAGAGAAGTATCAATAAGGAGTATCGTATCTGTATCGGTATCGATAAAATCCTAACAATATACATCCCTACCCAATACACTAGCAAAAGTTGGCCAAAATCTCAAGAGATGAAAATTTTTAATTTGAAAGAATCTTTAATTTCTAATACTTGATGCAGGATTATTCACATTTCTTACACACAAAATTACTGTATTTTCTGCTCTGCCTACCTCAGCTTCACAATTGCTTTTTGTTCTACTTGTGTATTTACTCAAAAGAAAACCAGCACTTTGGTTTAATGGACAGAATTCATCAAGCATCAGGGAAAAGCTGTTCAGTGTGAGAGTCTTCAAGAAGCTAGTGGTGATACCAGAGTCTGATTTTAATAAGTTCTCTCCCCTGTCCATGAAACTAAATGATTGTTTACCACTTTAAGATATCTATCATCTTGTGTTACTGCTTTAAATGAGAAATTCTTGGTAGCAGGTTTTACATACTGTTTGCTTTTAATGATCACAAAAGCAAAACTGAAATGCATTTGTAGTTTACTGTTGCAGTCTGGTTGACCCTTGAGTGCTAGTTATTAGTTCACTGAATTTGCTATGTCTCTCTCTGTCAAAACCATATGTTGTTGTGATCTGCTGTAGAAGTGCGTTAGGTAACATCACCACGGTTATGAAGAGCAAACAGTGCTTAATCACTAGGAGTTAAACAAAGATGACCCAGCTGGGCGGAGAGAGGAGACACGAGATCTTAAAGTGTGTCAGCTGTGAGGAGGATTTCACTTCAGCCCAGAGACTCTCCCTCCTCCTTTCTTTTAGGAACATGGTGCACTTCTGCATAACTCGAGTCCTTATCAAAGTTTTCCATTAGGAGAGATGTTAGCTTAAGTGCTTGTTGCTGTAAAGGGGAAGGAGACCAGGATGTAATTTGTTTGAAGTCTGTGCACCTAAATTATACTTCAACATGGGCCAAAAACTCAGTCTCAGACTCATCATGATTCTACATCTGTTGAATGTGGACTCAATGAACCTGAACCGGGACTACACCAGGAACAGGGTCTGTATGAGTTTGGTCAAGCTTCACTCTAAAACAAATTGAAGGAGGGGCCAAATATGTCTGATGCAAATTCATAAGTTCCTCAATCATTTTTCTTGACTTAATTGAACCTTTAAAGTAGACATATCTTCCAAAATCAGTCAAGAATTAGGATATTCAGACAAGACTGGTACTGACTGTTTTTTCATACCAAAGACGATGACTGTACCCTTTCTCAGAATATTGTTATTAGCATTGTGGTGATGCAGCAGCCTAAATGATGTGACAATCAAACTAAACGGAGCATGAAAGTGATCTAAAGCTGACAAGAAATCCACACATTCTCTTCATATTAAGTACGGTCCTTTCAAACCGAGCATGAAATTGATCACAGCGGACAGAAATAACAGGGGAAGAGAAATTATACTGTTAAAGTGATGGCTTCCTGTCTGATCATAAAGGAACTTATTCTAACAGCAGACGTGACCTATCCTTAAAAAGACTATGTCCTTCATCAGTCTGTGGACGGATGGACGGACTTATAGATAGATAGATAGATAGATAGATAGATAGATAGATAGATAGATAGATAGATAGATAGATAGATAGATAGATAGATAGATAGATAGAATCAAATGTAAAATGTTTTAACTGATTCATAAATTAATGCATGAAATGCTAGATTAATTAATGGTAGAGGTATTTCATTCAGTTCATACTTAAAGGGATAGTTTGCTTGAGCTCATGGCACTACCAGGGCCGTAGCCAGGATTTTGGAATAGGTGAGGTCCATGATGAGTGCGCCGAAAAAAATGTTGGTGTTTTTCTAAAATGTAAAACTTTTTTTTTTTTAGGCTACAAGTCACACAAGATGTTTATTGTTTAAATATCTTTTTGTGTTTCTCTGCTCTCCATCCTCCTCTGTGTTTCTCTGCACTCCACTCTCCTCTGTGTGCCTCTGCTCCCCTTCCATCTCTGAATGACTCTGCTCCACCTTACTTTCCATATTCTCTCTTCCATCCTCCTTGGTTACACGTCCCTATTTGTCAATTTCTTTCTTTTTCTTTGCCAGAAATGCATCCAGTGTATTCTGTATTCTGTCTCTTGGACATGTTTGCCCTGCTCTCTGTGACTTGTTTTCTGTGGAATGGGTATATTAAAATTAATATGAGCTGAAAACAAAGCACGCAAAGCACGCATGCAACTACTCGAGGACCTCGAGTAGTTGCATCATCGTGACGCGTGCTCAGCCAGCTGATGAGCCAGGCGACTAAAAAAAAAAAAAAAAAAAAAAAAAAAAAGCGCCGGGCACGCTCTCCGCTGTGGATAAAAGTAAATAAACTGGCTTTGATTAGATGATTTGACAGGCCCAACTAGTGCCGAATTATCTAAAAAAAATGTTGTGGTCACCTAGGTGTAGATGGGTGGGGATGTGGTCTACAAAGTGCTAATAATAAAAACACTCTAGTTTTTGAATGGGGTTTGGCCCGCTGCCAAACGTGTCACAGGGCGCATTTGCGGGTACGTGCATCGGCTGATCAAACAGCTGTTCACCGCAACACGCACACAGGCGCAAACAGAACACAAAGCCCATGGATGTTGACCACAATTTACAATTTACAAGCACGTTTCACAGAGAGGTTTCAAGTTTTTATGAGTTTATGTTTTATTCAGTTGGGAATATTTGGCGAAAAAAAAAAAAAACACTCAGAAAAAATAGGTGAGGTCCGGACCTCGCTGACCTCATACCCGGCTACGGCCATGGGCACTACTTACTTTGATCGCAAAATAAAACAAATTCTCAGCTCCGCTCCAGTCTACGGGTTGCATCACAAAATAAATTCAAACACAGGGACCTTCTCAAAGATTCGTAAATGAGGCAACTGGACTGTGTTGAGTTTTGGGAAGATGTTTCGGTCCTCATCCAAGAAGTTTCTTCAGTTCCAAATGGCTGGCCAAGGCAGCAGATATTTATCTTGCTAGAGAAGAAGACAACAACAATAGAGGAGGAGGAGTTGTATAGAGGACTCATAGAAACTCTTCACAGGTGATTCAGTCCCTGAGAGTTGTTACCCTGAATGGGTTGTGCCAGGATTTTTCCCTTTATAATCCTAAAATAGCTCAGTTGGTTTGTACCATTACCTGACATTTATTCAGAAAAAAAATGATGAAAAGCAGCTGGATGCAATCAAATGGAGCTTTAATTTCTTCTTCTTCTTGTCCGGACAAGTGAGTTACAACCAAAGAGTGCCAAAGCAGTCTGAGAGTTGAACTGAAAATTAGTACAATGTCATCTCCTTTTATAGCATTGTATGTGGTCACGTGAGGTTGTTTTGGTGAGGCAGATGGCCTTGCAGGTGCAGTAGGTTCGTGGGAATAACTTGAGTTTGTGGGAAGAAAAGGTAACGAGAGGGCCAAGAGGGCTAGAGGGCTGTGGGAAAGCAGTCTCTAGCAAGGATGGGGCTATGTAAGGTCATGAATGGGTTATGTTAGGTCATGTCACTAAGCAATAACTTTACAGCATTTAAGGATAGTTCAAATCCATAAGAAAAAACTATATACAATATATAAAAGAGTCAAATTGTTCCTCACAGGTTAACTCCCCCGTCACGTGAGGTGTTGTGGTCACATGCTCCCAGTTGTGAATTTGCTCCCAGACGTAAACACAGGGGTTTGTAAAGGAAAGCTTAAACGCTGTAAAGAATCTTATTGTAGCTTCTATCAAGCAGACATAGGCCGTTTTCGAATTCGCCTACTACATACTGTGTATGATAGTAGTATGTAGTAGGCATTGCATACTACATACTGCACTTGAATGTAGTATGTAGTATGGCTGTTCTGTTCGGTTTATTTTGTAGTATGCTACGCTGGTTTCCAGTTTGAGCAAAGTGGAAGTAGGCTACAGCTGATTTATTTCCCCAATTTTTTTCTAAATGTACAAAACAAACAAACCATGAGTACATGTTGACATTTCAGTTATTAATCTGCAAAGATGTTGCCAGAAGCAGTATTTTATATGAAACAGTCAATGGTAGAGAATAGGTACTATTTCAGTGAGGAATTATTTTATATATTTTTGTGTGACAGCGTACAACGGCGTAATAGGACCACTTTAAAGAAAATAACAGTTCAAGAATAAACATCACATGCACAATACAGTATTAAGAATGATGAGAAGCAGGAAAATTTAAGGTACTACAGAGGAAAAATACAGAACATAACGGTAAAATGCAAGACTTGTCTGTGGTTTGCGTTAATAATGCCGCAGACGGATGAAACACCACCGACCAGCCATTACGAACCGTTAACGGAAAAACAACAACAGCTGACCTTTTTACAACTTACTACACACTATTACATGTTGAAAAGGTAAAGATAACAAGTAGTGGCTCATATATTTCTTTTCGTGTGCTGCTCCGGTGTTGCTGAAGCTTCGCTTCCGCCGCATTGCATTGTGGGTAACAGTAGGCGAACAGACTGGTCCGATGCATACTGTGAATTTTTTCCAGAATCAGTATGTCATCCGGGTATTTTTTGCATACTGCAACTTCACTTTTGTTCGCAGTTTTACCTTAAAAATTTGGTAATTACAAGGCTTTCAGTGGTACCATTGACTGCTATATGTTGCCTAGCTACTATCTCCCCTCATGGGCAGAACTTGCCAGTTGCTTTACTGGCAATTATATTTACTGATGCCATGGGCCTCGAGCAACCCCACCACGGAAAGCTTTTTGGGCGTAAAGTTGATACTGGTGATATCAACTGTAGAGTAATAAGATTGGAGTACGCATACTCAATATTGGTCAACTAGTGTGCAAGTAGACTTTACTAATGAAGCAAAACGTGACACTACTAGTAGTACAAGTAAATCAGTAGACAATTTGCTTCACTAGTAAGGTCTTATGTACTAGTGCCCAAAAACCTTTACTAGTAAAACAAATTGTTTGTTTGGTACAACTACTAAACTCAAAATATTACACCAGTACTACTTGTAGACTATTCTAGCCTATGAGTAGTACTAGTAAGCCAAAAGATTCCCTAGTAGTACTAGTAGACCTAATAAAAATGAAGGAGGGATTATAACCAAATCCAGCACCCTGATTGGTTGTAATAATTTCGAAAGTCAATGGGAAGCCTAAACTGTTTTACCCGCCCTAGTCAGCTTACTATTAGTAGTAGTACAAGTGACACTTTTTACTTCACTAGTGAAGTCTACTTGCACACTAGTTGACCAAAATTGAGTACATGTACTCCAAATTTGAATACTTGTAGAGCTAAACTATGGTTGACAACACTGAAATCAAATTTATGTCCAAACGGCTTTCCATACCCCCCTTCAAAAAAACCCAAACCATCCCTTTAAAGAGAGAGCTTCCTCCTCACAGAAATGAGAACAGCTTGTGCTGCTGGTTGCTTAGGTACAGCTGGAGACTTTGCTTCTCTCAGTCCTGGTTTATCTTTGCTGTAACATGAAGCAGCCGACAGTGAGACTGTGAAGAGCTGTAAAGTGTTTGACGATGTTACATCTGCAGTTGGCCTTGAGTGAAGAAATGGGTTTTGATTGATGCCGATTGAGTCCTGAGTGAATGTGAGGATTTTAAAACAGAAGAAAACAGGAAATCATAACTTCATATCCATCAGAGAAACGGGCTCTGTGCATGCTCCTCTGATGACACTGGCTTCTTTCACACATCTCTGACATCTTTTGAAGCTTGATCTTCTTTCAGAGATGTTCCTCGAGGTATGACGTGGGTGGCCTTTTAGTCGCGGTGAAGGAGCCAACTATGCCAGTACTATTTATTACTATTCCCTTATAAAGCTGCAAGCGTGTGTTTGACGTAACCACAAACAAACAAAAGCAGGCTCTTATTTTCAGACTCACACGGCAGGTTAACACCTCTGCTGCGAAGCGGAGCGACCTTGGTTAGATTTTTACTTTGAAAGAAGTTTGAAAATAAGATGAGCTGAATGTGAGGGGGTGGATGATGGTGGGTGTAGCTCAGCATTAACACTATAAAGGTCTGAAGTTTGAGTCGTGCTGGACCACCTGCTGCTTTTTAAGTTTTAAGAGAATTAAAATCGAAACAACTGTCTCATCCTGATGCTTTTTTGTTTCTTATTTGAGGATATTTTGGGACAGGATATATTAAATCAGCCAATAATACAAATGAATAATTCTGATTTAATTTACCAGCCTCATCTCTGGTGTAACTGTCATGCACAATAAGGTTAGGATAGAAATGACATTTTTGATCACTATCCCCCCCCTCTTCACTCCTTCTCCCCTATCCTGCAGAACATACTCCCTGCTGAGAGGGACACATGACATCAATCATGTCAGGGACTTACCCAGGTGGGCTTCAAGTGTATTCTCCTGATCATATCAGGGTTGTATGTGTGAAAAGGGCTTAAAGCTGGGGTTGGTAATCTGATTTAGATACACTTTTTGTAATACTGGTAAAAATGATCTTAATGACCCGATGGCAATCAACTCATAATGTGTTCTTAAAAATAGAGCGAAAAATATCCACTATGTACAGCAGGAGTAAAACAGGGAAAACACCAACCAATAAAATCTTTGGAGCCCATATTTTAAACCAATCAAATCCCGCCGCTGTTCTGCCCGCCTCTGCGCATACATTTTTGCCGGTGTGCACAGACTCTGATTCATTGCATGTAGCCAAGCTGAGAGGGATCCAAGTCTGCTGGAGAATGCTTACCTGTCAAGTTTTGGCTTTGAAAATAAGGGAAGCCCACTACGAGCCGTCCCACAACCCCAACCAAGCTCCAGTATCCCTCACATTTTAAGACAGGTGTACAAGAAATCTAAAATAAACACTTTGCTTTTCTTGGTTTGCTCTGTTGGCTCAGCTGCCACCCAGGCTGCTGCAGGTGGACGTTCTCACGAGGCTTTTTCTTCTTCTTTGGTTTTGCGGCGGTTGGCATCCATCATTTTGGAGCATTACCGCCCCATTCAGGCTAGAGACAGAGTTCAGTTTGGAGAGGCAGAGGAAGGTTTTATTATTTCATCACAATGGGGGGTTTGCGGGAGAATATTAACCCTGTGAAGCCAATTGTATCATATTTGATACATACTTTTACAATACATTTTCTACTCAATATGATCAACAAATTACAAAAAAACCCCATCAGAATACAATCAGATAAATGACAAAAATGTCCTCAAATGGATTATCAGTTGCCAAAAACACCCAATGTATCAAATGAGATACAAAAAATCTATATGTTGAATTTTACAGACATTTTGATTTTTATGGATTTTAGCAGAAAGTGAATCAAACATTTCAGCTCCAAAAAATTAGAATTTTCTGGCTATTATCTATGGTCTTGGGCCTTAAAGGGTTAATACAGGAGGACGGCGGGAAAGAGGATAAAATACGGTAGTTTCATGGCCAAAAATGGGAGACTTGACAGCTATGTGAGAATGGCAGAGGAACTACCTATACCCCGATCAAACATTGTGCTGGGGGTTTGGAGTTGAATCAGTCTTCTGGATATATCAGCTGCGCGCTTGCATGTGGGGTGGGAGAGGCTAGGTGGAGCCCTGAGGAGATGCTACATTCAAATTCATGCTAGTTTTTCAAAATTACCAACTCCAGCTTTAACACATCAACTTCGAGGGCAAAAGTTTCACTTGCTGCCTAACAAATCCCACCCACTACCAGCTGTAAGGATGTAAAGATGATCAGTGTTATGTACTTCACCTGTCAGCAGTCATAATGTCACACTTGACTGGTGCAAAGCTGTCTAAAGAAGTTATTGGATACATTTTTTCAAATTTAAACTGAAATGTGAAGAATAAAAATGACAACACAGAATTCAAGCCACTTTCAGCTACTTTTGATTGCCAGTTGAAGAGAATTTATTTGCTCTTAAAGTTCATTGTACCTACATTTTAACATTTATTTTTACAAATACATGTACTTGTAAAACTGCTCGATTATGGCAAAAATCATAATCTCTCTGATTTTAATGTTATTGAGATCATGATAATGAAACATGATTATGATTATGATTCATAGATTTTGAAATTTAACACAATGCTGAAATTTAACACATATTCTTTCTGCATTTAAAAAAAATGACAAAATGTAAGAATAATTAACACTGAAACAATGACATGGACACAAACAAAATACATACAAGCATGCAAAATTGTCTATCTTCATGACTGTCCTTTTAATAACAGGAAATCTGTAGATGTAATTTGCTAGAATGGATACTTTCATGAAGCATTATTAGTGTATTTGGGCTAAAATCGAGTTAAATGTACTTAAGTAACCATCAGTAACCAAGATTCTAAACTTTTACTTAGCCAGATCTCTTATAAGAAATAAATCTGCTATCCTCAATGGCACATACTCTTTAAGTAGAAATACCAATTAAAAAAAAAACTATTTATACTTCTGGGCTTCCCTGCTCAGACTGCTGCCCCCGATGAAGACGGTACTGCATATATACTTCTTCACAATGTAAAAAAAGAGTATTTTATAAGTTTGAATTTTTTTTCTAATTAGATTTGGCTTTACAATTTAGTTTGAGCTTGTAAATATAAAAATATGAAATCTGTTAAATTGTGATGAAAGCTTTTTTTTTTTTTTAGTTAAAGTAATGGTATTTTTAATTGTCTTTTGATATTACAATTTCATGAAACTGATAATATTTATATGGCCCTTCTGGTAACTGAAATTGTTCATGTCAGTCTCAAAGGTTCATGCTTAAAAATCTGTTCATGTCTGTATATGCTTGAATTAATAACTCCTTTCTCATTATTGAAAATACTGCAATAAATATCCATATTTATTCATGTGAAGTGTAGGCAAACTCAGCTTTGCTCCCTGTAGTTGTGTCCCAAAAAACGATTTCCACTAAAGACATTTATTTATAAAATTTGAGTACAATCATATTCTTAATTATTCTCCAACACATTTTCATTTGGGCGTCTCTCCTACAAATCTATTTCAGGTGCCAGATTATTTCGAGGCTCGAGAGGTGAAACGTTGGTTATCTGGGGGAGCTTGAGTGACAGAACATGCAGCTCATGGCAGATAATTACAGTGGTCCATCATAAAGAAGAAGCACAAAACATAAATGAGATATAGAAACAGAAAAAATGCTTCTAAAAGCATTTCCTACTCCCTTTTTTGGGCTAAAGTTTTCATGTCAACGATCGAGCCAAGTCTCTCATGGTGACTCTCATAGTGGTCCTCATTTAAAGGGACTGTGAGGAGTTTCTAAGTAATTACAAAAAAGTCTCACTTTTAAATATATGCCTGATGGAAATACACACTTAAAGATGAGTTTTATGGCATTAAAATAGGTTATCTATAAATGCTATTCCTTAGCTTTGCGGTCGGGTCGGACAGGGCTGGACTGGCCAGGATACTCAACTTCAGGAACAAGACAATTAAAACTAGAGCAAATTTATATTATTCGGACACATCTGTAAGTAGCGATATATAGTCGGCTACAAAACTACGATACTAAGTTTTCCAAAAATTGCTTGTTTTCACACATCAAAAACTACCGCTACGTAACTAGAAAGAGATACATTACCTTGCCGCTTTGCATCCTGTAAGTTGTTGAAAAAAGAAGTTGTAAAGCAATGCAGAGTTCTGAGGAAGGTCTGAGGTGCACTCATTAGCATCACAACAAACACACGCTTTGGCTTGGGTCACGTCTTTTGGTGTATTCCAGTTGAAGTCAGAAGTAGGAATTTCCAGGTTCTGAGTAGTAAACTGCAACTGGAACGTCCCCCGAAGTCTGAATTTCCTACTGGGAACTAGGTGAAACCTCGCCACCCCCGAGTTGACAATCAAAGATGGATGCCCCCAGTGTGAACAGTTATTTAGCTCCTGTAATAATCAATTTATTTGCACTCCTGACTGGGGTGTGTCGCTCTAGATCAGCTGTATACATATTATTGTATGACTTCTATTAACAAAAATACTGCCATAGTGATAATCACATTCTTCATGTGATATTTGTGAACAACAACGCAGGACGTGCTAACAACAGCTAACAATAGCCTGGTAGATCGGCATGTTTTTTTCCTACTTCAACTGGAACGCCAATAAGTCAGAGATGATGTCACTCCCAGTTCCGAGGTTACTGGAACGCAGCATTACAACAGTCGCCGCACGTGCTCATGGGTAGCAGTCTTAATGTCGCCGGGAGTAGATTCTCCTCATAGCACCTTTAAAACACATCTTGTTGCAACCATAAAAAGGACTTCTCAGGCTTCGTATGCTGTTGGAGAATTTTGATTGATGTGGCTTTGACACTTAAATTATTCTGTACATCATAGGATTAGTCCTCTAAAAATGTATTTAGACAAACAGAAATTTTGCCTTTTGTGCCTTAAATCCTCAAAATATTCATGTTTGGTTGCATTCTGTCAAAAGTAGACAAATCAGAAATCTAGAACTTTCCTTTTCCATGCCACCTCACAGTTTGCACCACCATCGACCTACATTCTCTCTGATGTGAGGGACAAATGGGAGACATGTGCAGAGCCTCAAGCATCACAGCGACGTGATGGGACCAAAGCAATCGAGTGGTCTGTGAGTCTGTGCGATTACACACTGGTCCACATAATAGGAGCCCATTATCTGAGGGCCAGCAAGGAACGACAGGGGTGGAGAAGTCAGCCGGCAGATTAATGAGATTTTTTTTTTTTTTTTTTAGTTAAAGTAATGGTATTTTAATTGTCTTTGATAATACAATTTCATGAAACTGATAATATTTATATGGCCCTTCTGGTAACTGAAATTGTCTATGTCAGTCTGTGAAAGCGGTGTGGTACTTTCATCAGTAATCACATTGAAAAGGCCCTCGGTGAATCAGATGTACAGATTGATTTTTGTCATTTCATTATTTTTGTGAAAAGGGAAAAATCACCAGAACAGTCATCTGTCTCTGGTAACAGTGGTGATAAAGTTCAAAAGGTGAATCAGTTTGGAGAGTTTGCTAAAAAAAATTGAAACCATCAACAAAACTGTTTCTGAATATCATTAAAAAGGCACAACTGTTTGATAAATGCTGGTCTGGCTTTAGGAAATATATGGGCAATACGTCATAGTCTGTAACTGGTTGACTAGAGGGCATGCTTGATATAAATCAACACTTGGGTGGATATGTGCAGGGGCGGATCTAGTCATATGGGGGCCCAGGGCAAACCCAGTCATCGGGACCCTTCCCTGTACTGTGCTGATACATTTTTTGATTATTTTTATGAATTTTCCCAACTTATGGGATGGGTGCAGAGAAAAAATAAACAAGTAAATTACAGATATCAGTGAAAAATAATGTCTCCTTAAAAAACAGTATGTTAGAGACAAAGTTCCCATTCCCTACTCAGATAACTCATTCAGTCTTACTCATTCACACCACAAGAGACAAAACAGATGGACATACGATTGTCAGAAGTATTGACAAGAAGAGGGAAAAAAAGGGGGGGCAGAAGAAGAAGAAAGGGAGGGTAGTAAATAAAAATAAAAAAATAACTAAAATTAAACTAGATTAAACAATAATATGAAAAGTAAACAGGGTCAATAAATCAGTATTTCATTGGTTTTCAGCATGCTGATACATTTTTATTATTATTTTAATCTTGTACCAGGTAACATAACAAAATAAATGAATTTCCTTAAATTTTGTAATTTAGTTCAATTATGACAGAAGGCGAGAGTGTTAATTAGTCCTGCTTTTGAAATCTGTTAGTTATCTGACAGCTTAAGTAACAAGTTACATACCCATGTTTATATGTCCTCCGCATCCAGGGATTAAAATCTATGACCAAAAAAAGATTTTGAATCTACATGATTTTGACTATGGAGCCCCTGAAGGGACATCGGCAAAAATAAATAAGAAGTTTATTGTGCACACGCAAAATTATCCTGTGCATGGGCCTTGAGCTTTATATACTAAGTGCCATATAGTTTGAAAAGTTTTGAATTCAACTATTTTACAGGATATCATGATTGAAAATAAAGACAATGACATCAAATGTATGAGGTCGACTGACAAAATGGTTATAAAATATGGATGTTGATCTCCTCTACTTCATACTACAGCATGTAAATTAAGACTAAAATAATAATAACTTCTCTGAATCAAAGAAAACTTTAATAATACTTTTTTGTGAGATGTTGGAGGGGCCCTGGACATCTTGGGGCCCCAGGCAATTGCCTGTGTTTGCCTAATGGTAAGTACGTCCCTGGATATGTGGTAACATGGGATTTGATCATCTTCTGCTTACATTCTCAACTGTTAATTGCACTCTTTTGTCTTATCTTTTCACCTATGACACCTTTATTTTTGTGCTGTGGTTCCTGTCTAGGGGAGGGACTGGTCGTTAGGGATTGATTTAATTTGTCTTAAATATTCATCTCTTATTATTATTATTATTAAACCTTATTATTATTATTTTATTTACTCATTTAACATTTACTTACTTTTTTCTCCTGCTGTTTCTGTGTTTTGTTGGATTGATATGATGGTTTGTTAATCTATTTGATATGCCTTGATCCACCTCATCATTATTATTATTTTGTTTATTTTATCTTATGTTTAAAATCTCATTTCTATGCTCTCCTTTGTAGACTTAAAATGCAATTAAGAGATTGTTAAAAAAAAGCACAACTGGATTGCAAATGCTACATATTTACAGCGTGAAAGAGATAAAAAGATCAAATTTACTGAAGCTTGGGCTGAAAGATATGTAGTTACCATATCTATATTAAGCTATGAACACTTAAGATAATAATACCATAAAAGCAACGATATAAACAATATAGATTTCTTATAATTAAAACTGCACTTTCCACACTCTTTTGTATTATGATGTTTTTATTTTTCTGAAAAATGCTTGGTTTTCCAAACCCATAGTCATACCATATCGTATTGATACCGAAATATCTGGCATGAATATCGAGATATGAAATTTTGTCCATATCGTTCAGCCCTTATTGAAGCTATCCCCAACAAGATGTCTGCCAGAGGAATGATTTATAAGTGTGTGGATGATTTCTTGGCTTTTTGCTCTTGGTTAGACAGAGGAAAGGGAAGAAATCAGAGGCCAAAATCGAGAGATATTCAGGAAAGGAGCCAAGGTCCAGGTCTGGGGACTGAGGCCATCTCACATAGGCTGACCTGACTGCTTGAAAGTTTAAGAAGAATGTTATTCCACCAGATTAGAAAATAGACACCAGATACACGAGATTCATCTGTTTTGTATCCACTAAATACTGAGAAATTAGTCCATGCTTTTGTAACCTCTAGCCTGGATTATTGGACTTCTCCTACAGGAACACTCCAACTTTTTTGATGTTTTCATG
The DNA here is from genome assembly GCA_036419115.1 of Scarus forsteni. NCBI lineage: Eukaryota > Metazoa > Chordata > Actinopteri > Labriformes > Labridae > Scarus > Scarus forsteni. The sequence goes on from JAZDUH010000341.1 coordinate 38,293,060, forward strand.
TCTTGCTTCACTCTTGCATCCATGGCAAGCAGGTAGAGTCAACTCATACCCTCCATTTCATCTTCAAGAGGTTCAGAGAGGAGGTGAAAGAAAGATAAAACATTAAACCTTCTCATGGCAGTAACTTATTTATTTCATTTATTTAAATACAGGACAGTGCACATTAATGAACATTGATATGAATGTACCAGATATAGCCACAGGCTAATTTCCAGGTTGATGTAGTGTACATGTACAAATGTGTACAGTCTTACAAAAATGAAGTACATAAAACACCAGTAACAGGCAGCACCAAAATGACAAATACATAAGAAAACATGAACTTTACATGAATTTACAGGACACACATACAACTATACAGAAGCTTTGCTAAAGATGAACAATTCAAACTCGCAAAATCAAAGTGCATAAGATGTTTAATGTGCAAAATGCAGAGTGTCAGAGTGCTGAAGTGATTATATATGTATAGCAAATAGGGCTGCCATGATAAGTCAACTAGTTAGCACGACGTCAACAATCAAATTCATTAACAACTAATCTAAAAGTCATTTGTTTTTTTAAGCGTTGTTTTTTTCTCCAAACTGCTGCTGTCTTATCTAGCTTTCTGTCCTTGACGCACGTGCGCAGTAGTGGTAAATTGGGTCAGCTGTGATGTCCCCAGAAGAGTATCATGGCTAGCCAGCAACAGAGCTCGAAAGTTTGGGGGCATTTTAGCAACACAAAAAAGAAGAATGTGCAATGCAAAATCTGCAAGGCTGAACTTGCCTTCCATGGCAGTGCGGCGCGAATGCATAAGCATCTGAAAAGGAAGTACGTCGTGGCAGATTTAATTTGTGACAAAGAGGGACCCTCTTTTTGACAAGTCAATTGGCTCGTTAGCTGCTAACATTAGTATCAACAGTATAGTGACCAGGCATCCCCGTTTTCTGGGGACAGTCCCTGTTTTGGATGACCTGTACTCGATTAAAGCTGTCCCTGAAATGTGTCGATATCAGTGTTGTACTATTGTGCGTCTACTAGAACAAAGGTTTTTACTACAGCCGTGTGGGAAGCAGAAAGCGTGAGGGAGCAGGCTGTGCACAGACTAACACAAAAATTATTACGTTGCCAAGCCAACTTATTATAAGTGACTTTGGGCTTGCTTCTCTGCCTGTGTGAATCCCCAATGATTATCACCCAGCTCCCCACAACAAAGCAAGACATGAGTATGGTTGGTGGTTTGTCTTTTCCTCACCCTGTTTCCTGGTTATCATGCCAGCAGGAATCAACCCAGCACACCTCCAAACACACTCAAGCATGTGGCGCATGCACAACTAAGCAGGAGCCACAGTTGCCAGGTCTGCTTATTATAAGCGATTTAGGCTTCTTTTTTGAAAAGTTGCTTGTAAGTTTTGGCAGTTGTGGGTTGCAATTCTTTTGAGGCTTATTCCTAAAATACAGTTGCTCATTTGGGCTTGTGTCCCCAAACCCAGGAGGGATCTGATGCACACTCTACTACCAAAATAAACTCTATTCAGAAGCTGCATGCTGGTGCTGTAAGCTGCAATTCATGCATGACATGATTAGTTGACTAAATGCAAAAAAAAATGTTGTTGACTGGTCGACTATAAACATGGTTGTTTGTGGCAGCCCTAATTGCAATCCATAGTAAAAGTGCTAATTTATGGTTGAACTGGGCCTCTTTCCGAACTCCTGCCACACAAAGGCTGCCTTCTCTGTTGGTCCAGTCCACCCTGATTGGTTGACGAGTCTTATCTGTGGTAATTGCTCAAGTCAAACCATTTTTCAGTGGCTCTGCAGTCTCTTTTCAGTCCATCATCTGTACTGAGCTTGCCACCATGAGCAAGTTAGCTTGACAACTGGATTGCAAATGCTACATATTTACAGCGTGAAAGAAGCATAACATATAATATACAGGGATGCACGACCAGGTCTATCTTGGCTGATTCTGATACAAATACAAATCATGTCTTGTGTTTTGTCTTGACGACTGGTTAAATGTTAGCTCAAAGGTAATATGTTACTTCCAAAGGTAAAGTTACCCATCAATCTTCTGCAGAGTTCGCAGTTAAAAAGTGGAAATAATTCCTGCTTCAGAAGACTTACATTTGTATGTATGAGATTTTTCTTCTTGAGCTTTCTGTCATGACTGTCCTCAAACTGTGTCCTTCAAAATGAGAAATAAAAAAAATCAGTGAAGGAGTCTATATCAGTGTACTCATCCATCATCCATTCATATAGACACACTATTTGTATGCAAATGATCCGTCATCGGGCTCTGAATCGGGCCGTTAATGGTGCTCTCAGGGTGATCTGTCACTTTGTGTGCTTGACAGGACGCTCTCATTCAGTGACGTATCTGTGCTGCTCGTCTTTCATACATGAGATCCTGATCACACTGTGAGTGGTCTTTGGATAAGAGGCTCCACCACTTACTTAAGCTTACAAACACATCAGCATATACATTTTACAACCATGAACAAACAAACAACCAGCTGCTGAGGGGCTGAAAGGCTGCAGGACTGGCAGGAGGGACACACCGAGTACTTTGAGGCTGGTGTGCTGATAAAAATGACTGAATGATGGATTCATTTGTATTCTGTCAAGCAGCTCAAGACTGAATTTAATGAAACAGTCTGTTGTGTTAGGCTAAAATCTTAATATTCCTTGCATATGAAAGGATAAGTTCGGTTTCTACAGCTTTCACATTGTTTATAGAATGAAGTAGAACAATATACTCACCCAGAAGGCTTTCCTGATCCAAACAGTGCTTCAGGAGATATTTAGATCCAAAATCGAGCGGCGGACATCCGTATAATGGTAGCACATAGAGCATGAATAGCACCTCTCCTAAAACTGCATTAATCGTCCAAAAACTCATTAGTTTCACCAATATTTCATCATGGTCCACTCGAGCTACTCCTCCATTACAGTCTGTGTCGCCCCAGACATGTTTTGTGGCTGTGCTGACCTCTGAACTAATGAAGAGGAATGTTTGCCTCCGAGCATGCGCAGTAACTCATTGTTTCAGGGGAAGACCGCCGGCTACACAACAACTTTCTTCTTCCAGTTTTGTGCAAAATGGACGAATATCTATTGGATGAAGATGTTGTGGAGGAGAACTTTGAATATGATGGGTGTCCTTACAGTTTTGAGCCAGAGTTTACAGATGAGGAGCTCAAAGAAAGGAGGACGCGGAGGCAAAGAGAAGAACAGCTCTCCAGAGAGTACTGCGCAGGTGCGGAGGCAAACATTCTTCTTTCTTAGTTCAGAGGTCAGCACAGTCACAAAACATGTCTGGAGCGACACAGCGCCAACACTTCTCATTTTCAGACAAACACACCCTGGACTCCATAATTTGATATTTAAACAGGGAGCCCATGGTAAATAAATCATAACTGGGTCGGGTGAAAATTATAGAGGATACCAGCACTTTATGTCAAAATGCTTGCTTATAGCCTTGTGACTTCAGGCCTGTATTTGTCGTAAATATCACATTCTCAAAAGTTAACGAGACAGTACAAAAAATAATTTGTGTTTTTAATGAATTGCAACAATTAGGTGGTTTGTCTCCAGCAAAAATGCAAGACAAGCTATGTAATCAAACTATATCATTAAATCCATGATGTCTTCTCAATAAAAAAGTCCTCTATAGGCAAAACCTGACAAATACATTTCAAGTACGTCAATTCTTAACAGTTCCTAGTGAACTGACATTATCAGTCACATTACAGCAGCTCATGACAAAAACAGAAAAATAAAAGTCACACACAGACCCATGGTTGCCTCTCGTTGTCAGGCCAAGAGAATTTCCTTCGCCCCCGTTCTGACTCTCCCCTGACAGATTTCGAGAAAGGAAGCAGAGAGGATGAAGGATAATGAGGATGACATCTTGTGTGGCATGTCTGAGGGCTCTGATTGGTCGGTAGTTTGCTGGGACACAGAGGGATATCCAGGACACGTGCTGAGTCCATTTCAGATAAAATATGCAGATTCCATTACACTAATTGAGTGTGCGGATCAAGCATGCATGCAATTATTCAATGATGATGACATGAGACATCTGAAAGGCGTCCATGTTGGAAAAGGTCGGCTTACAAACAGTTTTAATGACTGCAGAAAGATTAGATGCTGATTTAGGGTTTGGGAAAGAGCTATTTGTTAGAGGAGCTGGAAGACAACTTCATGACTATCTCACCTTAGATGCTCTGCTTGAGGAGAGACTGAGACTTTTTCGGGTATTCTTATTTGAGCCTTGGGTTTCCTGATGGGTTTTTAGCCCACACAGAGCTGACAGAGAACAAATTTCTGCAGAAGGTGACCAAACAGTGACTTGGAAATTCCTGTGGAAATTTAGTTAAGCCAGGGGTCTTGATTTTCATCTCATTTCTGGCTGTTTTAGGATTTATGTTTGCATTATTTGCCAAGCCTGGAGATAAATGCCAAAATGATCCAGATTTAAATAACTCCATTTGGATAAAAAGCATCATGTGGATGTTGATGCACAATTCTCAAATAGATGGATGGAAGGTTGAATCATTCACCTGGATAGATGGACTGGCTAAAGCATGGATAAATGGGTAATAGATGGATTAATAGGCCATGGATAAAGGATAGATGGTCAAAACCTTGGTCCCCAATCTAGAGGATCTCACCAGACATCTTGGTGGCAAAGATTCAACAAGGTGCTGAAAACATCCCTCAGAGATTTTCCACATTGACATGATAGCATCACACAGTTGCTGAATATCACATGTTTGAAATCTCCTATTCAGCCACAGACCTGTATCAATGTGCTCTACTGGATTGGGATCTGGTGTCTGAGGAGGCCACTATCATGTTCAAGGAACCAGTTTGAGACTATTTGAGCTTTTGGATATCCTGCTTACTGCTGGAAATCTCCATCAGAAGATGGTCAGCTGTGGTCATAAAAGGATGGACATGGTCAGCAACAATACTCAGATGGGCTGTGGGGCTTAAACCGTGCTCAAGTGGGACTAAGGGGCCAAAAGTGTGCAAAGAAAATACCCCTTCAGAGCACTGCACCACCATCACTAGTCTAACCTGTTAATGCAGTTCAGACTGGATCCATTTTATTTTTTCTTTGGGTCAAACTTGAACCAAGCCATCTATGTTGCAGCAAAGACACAGAGTCATCAGAAAAACTGTTCCAACCTGTATTGTTCAGTTTTGGTCAATCTTAGCAAAATAAAGCCTCAGTTTTCCTTTCTTTGCTGACAGGAGCAGCACCCAGAGTGGTCCTCTGCTGCTGTTGCTCATCTGCTTCAAGACTGGTTGTGTTGTTTGCCCAGATATGCTATTCTACATACCTCGGTTGTAGGGCCGGGAAACATGTCAGTTAAATTGATTAATTCAAATTATTTCTTCAGTTTAAGTTGTTGTAATGTTTTAAAAATAAATACTCAAAATTTACAGTTTTCTGATGGTAGGCCCTGTCAGCTTTTGCACAGGCACACGTTAGGCTTTTGTTTGTATTTTAAATGAGATTAAATTTTAATCAGAGTGCCATGTTAATATACTGTGGACATAGCTCAATTTTCAGTGTTGATGCTGACAGGCCTGCCTACATCCAAACTACATTATCAACACTTTATCACAGCGTGCACTTTTACTCTAGAGAAATTCTGTTTAGTTTGGAAGATATTTAACCACATGAAGGCAGAACTTAAAGGTGCTATGAGGAGAATCTATTTCCGGCGACATAAATACTCTGCTACCCAAGAGCACGCGTGGCGACTGTCATAAAGATGTGACCCAAGCCAAAGCGTGTGTTTGTTGTGATGCTAATAAATGCAGCTCGGACCTTCCTCAGAACTCTGCATTGCTTTACACACATCAACTTCTTTTTTCAACAACTTACAGGATGCAAAGCAGCGAGGTAATGTATCTTTCTCTAGTTACGTAGCAGTAGTTTTTGATGTGTGACAACAAGCAATTTTTGGAAAACTTAGTATATTTTGTAGCCGGCTATATCGCTACTTACAGCCCGGTGCTCTAAGACGTGTCTGAATTATATAAATTTGCTCTAGTTTTCATTGTCTTGTTCCCAAAGTTGAGTATCCAGGCCAGTCCAACCCTGTCCAACCTGACCGCGAAGCTAAGGAATAGCATTTATAGATAACCTATTTTGATGCTATAAAACTCAGCTTAAAGTGTGCATTTCTATCAGACATATATCTCAAAGTGAGACTTTTTTGTAATTACTTAGAAACTCCTCATAGCATCTTTAATAATGTTATTTTCTGTGTCACTTGGAGTTCTGTTTTGAGAGAAAGTAAAAAAAAAAAATCAAAGTTATAAATCAAGTGTTTGAAACAAATGTTCAGGGATTATTTTTTGGGCCATATTGGCCAGCCCTCCTTGGCTGTAACGTGTGGTTATTTAAGTCACTGGCAACAAGGCATCGACTGATAGTTAATGGATATTCTCGGTCATGTAACTGGCTAAACAACTATTTGTGTTGACAGGCAGTTGAACAGGTGTACCTAATATAGTGTATGTTTGATCATCGATGCTACGCCTCCACCACAACAGCCCACCTGCCATTATGGCCTATTCAAAAACGAGCTGTTATTGAGCAGAGACACCCAAAAATCAACCTACAGAGGGAAGCAGGGTAGCTTGGCTCCACCTCACTTTGCATACCTTCCTCTAAAGTACAGTATAATCCTGTGGGGACACATATTTGCATGTTCAACCCTGATACCTTAAGATTACATTCGACGCAAGACTAATAATGAGGCCGATCTTAATTTTTACATGATTAAAGAGGATGCCAGGATGGATTATCTCCACAGGTGTCTTATTCAAAGCTTGTCCAATATTCTCCATCTAAAAACATCATCTCTCTTTCAAACCTGTGAGGCAGAGCAGCACGGAGAGTACATCTACATGTTCAACACGATTAAAGAATAATTTTTCATATGAATTGCTCCTAATCTGTGCGACTCCTCTATTTAACATTAATTGGCTCATTAAATCACTGCCAGCAGGCCGACGGCAGTGTGAGATTAATAAGCTGTGTGTGTGTGTGTGAGCGGAAAGCCTCACAGCTTCGGTGCAGCTGCGTCTCTGAGTGCGAGGAGACCGATGAGGAGCTCAGGTGAGAGCACTGCAAAATTAAACTAAATGTAAAGTTCACTCACCTGAAATTGGAATGAAGAAGAAGCTCTCAGAGTGTTTGGTCGGAAAATATATTGTTCTTTTTTGAAAATGAATCACTGCTCGGTCCTAAAAATAGGCAAGAGAGCAGAACACATTAGTCTAGAAGGAAGCAAGATTAGCTTCTATATTAGTCACTGGGTTTCTCCAACAGCTGCACAAATATCACTGATTGGTTTTCTATCATCCCCCGCAAAATTACTAAGAGCCCAAACAGTGAGTAGGAACAGAGTTACTTTATAAAGCTGCAAAAACTCATTCAAAAAGTAAGGAGGGTGCTGATTCAATTTTAACTATCTTAGTCAAGCCTGATGCTGCTTTATGAGGGGGTCTCAAGAGCCTGGACCCTCCAATGAGTGCAGTTAACTTAACTGACTTGACTTAAATGCTATTTAATGTCTACATACTGTTTTTACTGATTAAAAAACAGGAAATTATATTTATGTTTCTATCATGTGGCCTTGACCAATTAAATCAGGCCATTTCATGCAGCTCTGACTTATAAAAGCCGAGTTGGTGGGAGTTCACTCATCATAATACCCCGCTGAGCAGCACACAGACCCATCAGTGATAGAAAGAGAGACCTCTGAAATTAGAGGTCATTGGACAAACATTGTTTAATTCACACAGGAGGTAGATTTGAAAGTTCTGCAATATTGCAAGAGCATTCAAATTGGCTCCGTATTTTAAATGACTGAATAACAATCAGATTCAATGTGAAGGTTGTGATAGGCTGTCCAAGTGGGAGTTTAGCAAAGAAGTCACCAAAGAAGAGGATTCTGCTTCCATGCATAGCAGTCTTGTCAGCCTGAGAGATGGTCAGAGTGGGTTTGGATCTGCTCTGTCTCATTTCCTGCTTGTCTTTCTCCCTCTCACATCCAAGTTTCCTCCATCATAGTCTCTCACCCTTTAAAAAAGGCAAACAAAAATGTGCGAGCACAACTTGAAGGACAGAGACTAGACCAGATAAAAGTCAGACAACTCCATCAGAATAACAGTGTTTCTGCTGAGATGGTCACTTCCTGTTTTATGACAGCAAAAACATTTCTTATGACAAAAAGCAATGACAACAGAACAACTGGAGGTAGTGGAGTATACCAGTCGAGACTGATGTTATATAAACTGTCTTGGCTGCATGTTGCCTCACAGCAAGAAGGTTTCTGATTCGATCCCTGTGTTGATCAAGACTTTTCTGAGAGGTAAACTGTGAAGCCCACTACAGGGCCACATAGAGAGACAGACAACCACTCAAGATCACACTCACACCAAAGGGCATTTTTAGAGACACCAAATTTACCAACTGAGCATGCTTTTGGTCTGTGGGAGAAGCCACACATGCACAGGGACAACACTTAAAACAGAAAGACCCTGACAGACTGAATGTTCAAACTAGCAATCAGTGCTGCCCTATTAGTATAAAAGATATCCTTGAGTCTACTTTAAATATTAGGTTTTAAAAGGAAAGAAGGAAAGGACCAGTCAAGCCATGACCTTGACCTTCTGACTATTAAAATTTAATCAAATCAATTGTACATTTATGCAAAAATGGAAACAAAACTCTGAATAGCATTTCTGAGACAACGCATTCAAACCCTAGTGGTAAATATGTGTCTAAATATTCATGATCTTCAACTTCCAACATGTAAGCGACTCATTCTTCGGGCAGAAAAGACATCCTGCAAAATAAAGATATATTCCCTGTATTAACTCTTAAAATACTGCTTTAATTCAATCAATCAATCTTTATTTGTATAGATTAATAACAAGTGTTGTCTCAAGACACTTTACAATAGAGCATAAAGCTCTTCATTTTATGGATACACATATATGCATAGATACATATATACATATAAAAATACACATATATATTCAAATATATACATCCAACACCCAACATGAATCCATATAGCCAATCATGAATCCCTCCATCATGGCTCAAGAAAAAACCTTCTGTTAAGCAGCAGGAAATCTTGAATGTGGATCCCAGTCTCATGATGAACAGCAAATCCACACGATGCTGTGTTGGATGTGAGGGCGAAGAAAGAGAGGTAAGAGGAGACAAGTGGACTAAAGTAAGAACTAAAGTTAGTGACAGATCCATGAACCATAGAACTGTCATCTGATTTATTAGAGGTTAGCCTCTTGAGATGCTACATCTCGTTTTCAGAAGGGTCCTCTTGTCTGAATGGTTGTGGTGATCATTTTATGGAAGTATAATTCATGATATTCTTAATGAAAATAAGAATTTATGGTAGTGACAAACTCATGGATGCCCAGACCACAAGTGCATCCCAACCATATTTGTCTCAGTTAAGTATAAATGTATTAAAGGTCTCTTGAGATGTGACATCCCATTTTCAGGAGGGACCCCATGACTATGTGGTGCTAAATATAGATACTATAGATGTATCAACCATGGATGGGGAGATCATGCTAATATCTACATTAACAGCTATAAAGATAATGGGAATGAAATATTCCTAATGAAGTGGCCAAATGTGTGTAATGTTTGTAATTGTAGTTATTGAGGCTTCGTGACTCCACAGCAGCAGGAAGTCTGCACTGAGAATCCTAGGGCACCTACAAGACAAGAGCCAGAGACAAGTACAGGAGCACTGACATAGGCAACATAAATTGGGTAAACTTGACCTTTAGGACATTGGCACTAACTTAAGAGAAGTTAATTTCAAAGGTTTTTGAAGTATTGTGTTCAGTAGCAGGGCATTATTGAGGGGAACAAGCTCGACCTTACACCTCCAGAATATGGCCAGACTGATTCACATTTAAGAATAAAGTATTAACTAATCAATCAAACTCTATTTGTATAGCACTTTTCATTCAGGACTTTGTAATCCAAAGTGCTTTACATGAAATATAAAATAATATATACTTACAATAAGTGAAAGTAGAATATTGCAAAACACCCCCTCCCTCCACATCCACATTCAGTACACACACTCACTTACTCAAACACACAAAGACATAAAATGGAAATTTTGACAGGAAACAGAATTAGAGTTGTACAGAAAAATCCTCAAAGCATTCTTGAGTAATTGCATCCACAGGCAGGGTGTAGGGTACCAAAACCTGGACTTTGACCTAAACCGTTAAAAATCAAATGTTTCATCCTGGAGTGAAAGTGAATATAAATATTTCAAAAGCTTTTTTGAGCTCTTTTTAAACACAATAAATTTAAAATAAAAGGGTATTTACAAGGCCAAACACACTTAAGACACAAGTTTGACCTTTCACTTATGACTGACAAAATCAAGTAAATAATAAGTTCATGAGTTGGAGTGGACATTAGTGCCAAATATGAGAAAAACCCTGTAAATGCTCCTGAGATGCTGTGTAAAAGGGGTAAACATGGGGCCCTATTACCTTGACCTTCAAAATCTTATTATTTCATTCTTAAGCCAGAGTGGACATGTATCAAGTTAAAGAATAATCCCTACAGCATTCTTGAGATATCACATTTACAAGAATAGTTGTAATAGATGAGTGTTCATGCAAAAACATAAAGCCTGAATCACTGAATACTTCTGTCTTAGAGCACAAATTTCTTTCCAATCAAAATGTTGCCTTAATATGTAAATCGAATTCACAGTTTAAGATTCATCCATAAATCATTTTATAGTGATTGTTTGTTTCTAATGAAATGGTAAATGTCACGCTTTGATCTGAGGAACAGCCTCTGACACTTCCTCTCTTTAAACTTTCTCGTCTTGCCTGAGGAAAAGTGTTCTGATGGTAATTTATGCATTATGAATATGTTGATATAAAACATGGATATGTGGAGCGTGCAGAACAAACTACTGAAGCACTGCAGAGGTTTAAAAGCAGCGACTAAAGAGGAACATTTATCCTGATCTGCGTTTGAGATTATCTTCATCTGAGATAAGAACCTGTTTCTGCTTCATGCTAGACTAAAACGTAGATGATTCTTCTTCTTCTTTATTTTTTCTGCAGTATGTTGGGTTTTAAATGGTCTTATTTCTATGGAGCAGCCTCTGTTATGAAAATATGCAAATGTAATCAGAGTAAATGGGTTGGTATGAACACAACAGTAATTTTGTGATAATTCAAACAGAAAGATTTAATTCTAACAGCACAGTGACATTTTATATCTGACTGAACACAGACAGAGAAATCATCTCCTTCAGCTATGTGACACGATGGCAACGTTGGCTTTCAGGTAATAATGAGGTGTCACATGTTCTGCAGTAGAGACACAACGGCAACTTCCACCTGTCTGAAGGGAATAAAATTGGAGATAAGGTTCAAAAACAGGGTTTTCAACAACATCAGCTGACAGAAAAACAGTCAACTTAACCTTTAAACTGGCAAACATGTTTTTTTTGTTATTTGAATTTACCAATTTCATCATGATACATTGTATTTTAAGGGTTTATTTATACAAAACCCAACTCCAGTGAAGTTGGACATTGTGCATAATGTAAATATGTACATTAAAGATATTTAATGTACAAGCTGATAAGCTTTATTGTTTGGAGTATTCCACAGGTGGACAGGTTCATTGGAAACAAGTGGGTGTCATGATCTGGTTTAAAAAGTAGCGTCCCTGAAAGCAAGGGTGTAGAAAGGTTGGATTAATGTGTGAGTAAATAGTCCAATAGTTTAACATTTCTCAAGTATAATTGCAGAAATTTCGAGATTTCTTCACCTACAGTACTTAAAGGTGCAGTCAGCGATGTGGGAGAAAACGAGTAGAGGGTTTGTTTATATTTGAATTTAGACCCGCCTCTCGAAAGCTGATGGACGTGCATCGTCATGGAAATGGCCGTAAAATCTGCGTAGCTGACGTAGCTAAGGAAACCCTGACTGGTCAGACAACTCGACTGCCAATATTGAAAACATCAAAACAACAGTACATTTTGGCAGATAAGACAATAAGATGAATGCCTGACGGCTGTTACTGTTATGTGAAGCACCACGAAGCTAATGTTGCTTAGCTCACCTATCCAGCAGATGGACGGCGACATCCACGTCCGTTTTCAGGTCTTTCAATTGGCGGAGTTCCCTCCGCAACACCAATGTTGATCCGGCTCTTTGCTCTTTTGGTCATAGCCCTTCTTTTTCACTTTTCACTCCTCTGACCTCTTTCTTTGGGCTGTTTTCAACCATTGCTACCGCAACTATTGTATCTCTCTCTTACGCTAACTGCGCACGCTACGCAAACTACGACTCCCCCTCCCCCTTCTGTCTGATCTGCGCATGAGTATGATCGCCCCCTGGACGTGGGGGGGTTTACTTTGTTTTGGTAACTCGGTCCGAGCCACAGTATTTACCTGCTGAAATTCAGAGTCAAGGCTGTATATTGAGACCGGAATTTTTTTTCAACACGCTGTCAGTGGTGACATCTTGTGGATGGAGAGGAGACATATGGTGAATTTCACAAATACTGCATTTGATTAGAAGATTAGAAGATCGCTTACTACACCTTTAATATCTTCAGAAAATTCCAAAAATCTGGACAAATCTCTGCACACAAGCAGCAAGGCTGAAAACCAACACTGAATGCCTGTGACCTTCAATCCCTAATGTGACACTGGATTAAAAACCAGCATCATTCTGTAAAGGACATCACCACGTGAGCTCAGAAACACTTCAGAGAACCACTGACAGTTAACACAGTTCATCTCTACATCTACAAGGTCAACCATGCAGAGCCAAAGATGAATATCAACAACACCAAGAAACACCTTCGGCTTCTCTGAGCCTGAGCTCATCTGAGATGGACTGAGGCACAGTGGAAAAGTCTGCTGTGGTCTGAGTCCACATTTCAAACTGTTTTTGGACATCATGGATGCAGTGTCTTTCAGGCTAAAGAGAAAAAGACCATCCAGGCTGTTTTCAGAGCAAAGCTCAAAAGGCAGCATCTGTAATGGTATAAGGGGGTATGTTAGTGCCCATGGCATAGGGATGGGAATTGATAAGATTTAATCAATACCAATACTGTCAACGATCCTGCTAATTGATCCAATTCTTAACGATTATCGATAAGATAACCCTTATCGATTCCTGCAGATTTTCCATCTGGACAAATGTTGCTTTGATTTTCTGTGGCAACAATGTCAAACACATCACAGCATAGATATCTGCTCCTGCAAATTGCTGGTGTGTCCACTCACTTAAGGTTGTGTAGTAGGTGCAACTAAAATAAAGTCACAATGCTGACGCTTCTGAACCCTGTCTGTGGATGGAATTGATAAAGGAATTGATTAGCAAAAAAATCAATGATACCGATTCTTTGATGCAGCTGTTAACGATTCTCAAAAGGAATTGGTTTTTCGATTTCCATCCCTACCATGGCATGGGTAAAGCTGTTCTGATATTATTAGCTAAATTATAGTAAAAGAAAAAAAACTTTAAAAACTGCCCTTTCCCCCGGTATTAACAGACCACTGAAAAAGAATCCTAAATTGTGATCACAAACAAAATCTGATAATTTCTTCCTTCTGCCATCATCAACATTAGGTCAAAATTTGTTGAGAATTCTTTGTGATATCTCGCTCACAGACAGACAGACAGTCAAGGCTGTCAAAACCACAGAGTCCTTGGTAGAGAAATTTCTACTAGTTACACCACCACCAAACCCATTCCAGCCAAGTACCTGTCAACCTCCTGAAGATCAATAACAGGTGCTAGTTCTGGTTAAGGCTGCTGCAAATCTGCTAAAATCAACCATTTAGGACACAAGGATAAAAAGTCCCATCTGATGCCTACATGTTCACTTCCTGTTTGAGCTGCAGGTGTGAGACTTTGATTGGACGCGCCTCCTCAAACCTGCTTCAGTTTTGTAGCTCCCGTAGTCTGGAGGAGCAGGGTGGAAAATCCAAAGTGACTGGAATTATGTAAAGTAACACAATACCGGCTTTTTATAGAAAGGCACCGCCTCCCGTCGGCATGGTAACCGGCCGCTGTAATTGGCCCTTCCTGATTTCTGGTGGTGTAAATCGAGGCGTTTCTCTTTCTACTGTTGTGTGTGTGTGTCGTTGTGGATGATTGGGTGGTGGAACAGAGGAAATAGAGCTCGACTTTGAGACATATCTACCTAAAGCAGCTTCGTCTTCAGCAGCTCTGACATTTTGCAGTTTCTTAAAGCTTCAACATTCGACCTGAGGATCTGATGAGCCTGTGTTCTACCTGCTGGTCCTCAATCTGCTCTCTCATTAATGATTCATGCTTTCATTTATTTCTATACAACACATACCCTCAAATTACTTTGTTCATATGTTGAGTTTTAAAGATTAACCAAAATACTCTCACTCACCACTTCAGTAGGTTCACCAGTTCATCTGCTCATTAATGTCAGCCCCAAGGCAGCAACTCAATGCATTAAGGCATGCAGATGTGGTCGAGACGACATGCCGAAGTTCAAACTGAGCACAAGAATAAGGAAGAAAACAATTTAAGAGACTTTGAATGTGACCTGCTTGTTGTTGACAGAAGTTGCAGGAATTAAACAAACAATTAGCTCAGAGAATGGCCTTAAAAAGAGAAAATAAGCAGTCAGCAGTTATCTGGATGATAGTGCCTTTTTGTTGCAGTTTTCTGACTGAGACCTAAGTTCAATACTCACTTTAGTTTCAAGCCACAATATTTACACCCTGTGACATTTGCCTCCACTGTGAATGTCTAGGAATAGGGGGGAGCGAGGTGATGCCCTCTTTTTTCTGTCTCCAAATGTGGCCAAATATTGGAAAGAGGAAGTCCCACGGACTAAGGAGGAGATAAGATGATCCTGATGGGTAACATGATGTTCTGTTGCGGGGAGGATCCTGAGATCTATTCTCAAACTGGCAAAGGTCCACGTCATGTGATGGAAATCTGTGCTGTGACGATTAGTTTTGCCTGTTTGTGCAATGGAATGAATACAGGAGCAACAAGCCTTCTAAATATTCAGCATATTTTAGACAACATGAGGTTGACTGAAGTAATTTACAGATTAAATTACAACAAAAAATATTTCACTAGTCCATCTGGGTAGGAGCCTTTAAATTTGTTTTCAGGGGCAGAACGTTAAAAAAAAACCCACAATCTTGTTATTGGACAATCGTTTGGCTCATCATATTCATTACAGACCAATCCATATCAAGCAGGGTTGCTTTTTATAATGTAGCATACATAGCGGCTAACTTAGCCGCTAACAGCTAACAACAGTTAATGACCGTTAGCTGCTAACTTAGCTGCTAATAGCTAACGGCCTTTTACTATCGTCTTACACTAAATTGTACCACACAGATGATTCATTTAACACTTATATGTGACATGATCCTCATCAAAGACAATCCCTACAAGTAAACTTCTGAGGAGGGCAGGTTTCGCCAAGTTTTACTTAGTAGCCATGAGGACAATAGGCTAATCGGCATGTTCGTTCTCAACTTCCGGTTGTTGTCACATCCGCATTCTGCTGCTCCCGCCTCTCTTCCCGTTGTCCAACGAATTCAGCCGAGTGAATTCGTTGGACAACGGAGGCTGGCAAGACGGACCTGCTGGATTTCAGAATCAGGCGGTCTGTCTGCACTGCAAGGCCAGGACAAAACATGAAACTCCAGGACTGAAAAGAGTCCCACCCTGGCCCAGTCAGACAATGTTTCCTCTTTCTCGTGTTCAAGAATCGCAGAAAAACACTCTCACACTGTTGGCTAAACCGCAAAGATGCAATGGTAGAATTTGGGAAAATGAAGGGAACATGTGAGGAGGTGCTAACCATTTGAAATCACTTTTCAGATATAGAATAGAGAACTTGTTTTTATAGCCTAAACTTACCACAAAAAGTCCTGATTAATTAAAGTTCTGTCCTCATTTTACCTACATCAAATATTTCCAAACAAAAATGAGCGTCAATAATCAGACAAAGTCACTTTTTGTTTGTGGCAGTCTAGCACATGACCCACATGAGACTTTTATTTATAGCTCTTAGGCGGCTCGGTGTGGCCCTGATCATAAGCAAATCTTTATTCACCTGAGACGGTCATTATTTCAGCTCAGGGGAGGACAATGCAAGCTGAGGAGGAGAAGAAAGACAAACAGTGTTTTGATTGGTATTGTGGGGGACGCATCAGCTCATTTACACGCACAAACCCAGGCATGTGATGGAGCTGCGAGGGAGACGCTGAGCGGGAGAAACAGATGTCTTCTGTTATTGTCACCCGCTTTTAGAGCGCCGCTGTCAGCTCCAATTGTTCACAGCCGCACATTACGTCAGGGAGAAGTCATGAATAAGGTGTGAACGCAGCCTGCTTCACACTTATTTGTCTTTACATTGCATGAAGAACCAAACGCCGGCTTATAAACACAAATAAGGAAGCAGAGGTGCAGGTAGGGCTGGAAAATATGGACAATTTGGAATCAACATAAGACAGAAATTGGGCTGGATGACAAAATGTGGCAAATCTGGTGTATAGACATCACTTTGTTTAACTGCTTCCTCATGCAAACAGCTAATCTGCCAATCACATGGCAGCAACTCAGTGCATTTAGGCAAGTGGAGATAGTCAGGACGACCTGCTGAAGATGTAGAAGAAGGGTCATCCAAGTGACTTTTACAAGCCATGATTATTGGTGTTGGAAGGGCTGGAAGCTGTTGATTTAAAATGAAGATGGCGGCGCGCAGCAGTGCAGCGGCTTCTCATGCTCCCGGGGACAAGCCCCCCTTTAGTACCTTCTGGTTGGTCCTAAGGCCAACTTTAACTGCTTTGCTTGTGTAAACGAGCGTAAAAGGTATAGCCGAACCAAACTTATTAAAATAAGGGATGGTTCGGCCGAGAGCACAACAACGACGACGACAACAACAACAACAACAACTACAGCGGTCCTCAGACTCAGGGCTCTGCTGGGCAGACTGCATCTCCTGAGGACACCGGACTGGCGTGGGAGTGTTCGCCGGGCGGGGAGCAAGAGGAAGCGGTGTGCACGGAGGCAGAAGAGGGGAAAACGGGGTGGGCTGCTAGCCAGGCTAAAGGCTAACGCCGGGAGACCACCGATTCCGTCCCTGTTTTTGTCCAATGTACGTTCCCTGGACAACAAGATGGACCTGCTTCGACTGAGACTGGGGGTTTCCAGGGAGATGAGGAACTGTGCGGTACTCTGTTTAACAGAAACCTGGCTAAATGACAGCATGCCGGATCAAGCCTTCCAGATCGACGGCCGGCTTCTCTTCCGGGCGGACCGCAACCAGCAGTCGGGGAAGGGCCGCGGGGGTGGACTATGCGTCTACGTGAATAAAGGTTGGTGCACAAACTGTACGCTGGTGAACAGCCACTGCTCTGAGGCGATAGAGCATATGACTGTTAAGTGCCGGCCACACTATCTGCCTCGTGAGTTTACGGCGGTGTTTGTTATGGCTGTTTACATCCCACCGGGTGCTAAAGCTAACGAAGCGCTAACGGAGCTACATAACAACATCAGCTCGCTCCAGCACAAGCACCCGGAGGCGTTTTACGTGGTTGCGGGGGATTTCAACCACGTAAACCTGACAGACACTCTGCCCAAATTCTACCAGCATGTCAACATACCAACACGGGGAAATAACACGCTGGACCGTGTTTACACAAACAAACGAGACGCATACAAAGCCGCCCCCCACCCCCACCTGGGCTTCTCCGACCACATCTCCATCATGCTGATCCCTGCTTATCGTCCTCTGCTCAGACGCCACACACCAACACGAAGGACCATTACTGTGTGGCCCAGCGATGCAGTCCCTGCACTGCAGGACTGTTTTCAGTGCACAGACTGGCAGGTCTTCAGAGAGGCAGCTGCTGAAGAGGGAGAGGTGAACCTAGAGGAATATACATCTTCTGTCCTCAGTTACATCAGTAAGTGCACAGAGGATGTCACCAGCACCAAGACCATAACTGACTTTCCCAACCAGAAACCCTGGCTAAATGCAGAGGTTCGGTCTCTGCTGAGAGCCAGGGATGCTGCGTTTAGGTCTGGTGACAGAATGGCACTCAGAGCGGCGAGGAGAGAGCTGAACGCTGGAGTTAGGAGGGCCAAGGCCTCATATGCTCAGAAGATACAGGGACACTTAACGTCCAACGATCCTCGGAGTATGTGGAGGGGCATAAAGTGCATCACAGACTACAACACCAAAAGTGCACAATGCCCCAGGGACCCCTCTCTGCCGGACGCTCTCAACTCATTCTATGCACGCTTCAATGACCCGAATACCTCTCCCAGTACCAGACTCACCCCTCCACCAGGAGAAGAGCCCCTCAGCGTGACTGCAGCAGAGGTGAGGAGGACCCTTCTGAGGATTAATCCACGCAAAGCTGCTGGTCCCGATAACATCTCTGGTCGGGTGCTGAAGGGCTGTGCAGACCAGCTCACTGAGGTGCTGACGGACATTTTTAACACCTCCCTCACACAGGCAGCTGTCCCCACCTGCCTGAAGACGGCAACAATAATCCCCATTCCCAAAACCTCCACTGTGACAGGCCTAAACGACTATCGGCCGGTAGCCCTCACCCCGATAGTCATGAAGTGCTTCGAAAGATTGGTCATGGCCCGTATTAAAGACTCAATCGACACCACAGTAGACCCACACCAGTACGCCTACAGGAAAAACAGATCCACAGAGGATGCCATCTCTTCTGTGGTCCACACAGCCCTCACCCACATAGAAAACAAAGACTCTTACGTCCGCCTTCTGTTTGTGGATTTCACATCTGCCTTTAACACTATCAGACCACAGACTCTGACCCAAAAACTTCACTCACTCAGACTGAGCTCCACCCTGTGCAACTGGGTCCTGGATTTTCTGACGGACAGGCCGCAGTCTGTGAGGATCCATGAAGTCTCCTCCTCCCCCATCATCCTCAGCATCGGCTCCCCCCAGGGCTGTGTGCTGAGCCCCCTCCTGTTCACCCTGCTCACATATGACTGCTCAGCGATACGCCCGAGCTGTCTGATTGTGAAGTTCGCAGACGACACTGCTGTGATCGGACGCATCACAAACAACGACGAGTCCGACTACAGGCAGGAGGTGGAACACCTGGAGGGCTGGTGCAGAGATAACAACCTCTGTATCAATGTGAAGAAGACGAAGGAGATGATCGTGGACTTCAGAAGGGAAGACACCTCCCCCTCCCTACACATCGGAGGAACAGCGGTGGAAGTGGTCTCCAGCTTCAGGTATCTGGGTGTACACATCTCGGACGACCTCACCTGGAGCACCAACACTTCCTCTCTGGTCAGGAAGGCACACCAGCGCCTGTACTTCCTCAGGAGGCTGAGGCGCGCCGGACTGGGGAGCTCAGTCCTGACATCCTTCTACAGGTGCGCGGTGGAGAGCATCTTGTGTTCCTGCATCACTGTGTGGCACGGCAGCTGCTCTGTGGCAGAGAAGAAGGCTCTGCAGAGGGTGGTGAAAGCTGCACAGAGGACTGTGGGATGCAGCCTTTCCACCACCACAGACATTTACTCCTCCAGATGCAGGAAACGGGCCTCCCGCATCACGAAGGACCCCACCCATCCCGCACATGCTCTGTTTGTCCCTCTCCCCTCAGGCAGGAGGCTGCGGAGCATCAAGAGCAGGACTACCAGACTGAGGAACAGCTTCTTCCCCGAAGCTGTGAGACTGCTGAACTCTGGTGGTCCCCTGTAACAACCCCCCCCCCCCGTCCCTGACAACTGCACACTGCAATATTGCACAGAACAGACTATTTATTATAAAGGCTAGTTGTTGTGTTCTTCTTTATTCTTTATTCTCTTTTTATTCTTATATTTATATATATTTGTTTATTCTTATTTGTATATTTGGGCTTGCACCGGGACCAGGGTAACCAATTTCGTTCTATCCATGTTTAACATGTGTTGAATGACAATAAAAACTCCTTGAATCCTTGAATCCTTGAATTTACTGGGATTCTGGAGCACAAACCTCTCAAGGGTTTGCAAAGCATGGTCAAAAACAGAGAAAATATCCAGTGAGCAGCAGTTCTCAGGATAAAGTGTGGTTGGAGATGGCAGAAAGTCAACAGTAAGTCAAAAGGTCACTTGTTATAATTAAGGAAGGCAGAGGATTACTTTAGAGCACAGCATGTTAGAACTTGAAGCAGATGGGCTATAGAGGCACAAGACCATACCAAGTGCCACTCCTGTCATCTAAGAACAGAGGCCTACACTGCAATTCACACATATGATGGGACAGGAGATTCTCTCCATGGATGAGTAGCGTCAAATCTACCACAGTTTCACGTCAACATGGGACAAAATCTCTAGGGAATGTTTCCAGAACCTCGACTAATCCAAGCCACAAAGACTTAAAGCAGTTCTGAAGCCAAAGGAAGTCCATCCGGGTGCAATCAGGGTGTACTTAATAATGGGGCCAGTGAGTGGGTATCACCTGAACTTAATCTCAAGCTGAGTGATTTCATTTACAATAGCAACTGCTTGTCACAGCTCAGATGAAACAAACTGACTGGAACATCAAGGCTGTATTGAGGAAAAATGTAAATAGAAATTTTAACCATCTCGTAAATCTTGTGTCCTTAAATTTCAACAGTTTTACCATCTATTCACATTGGTCCATGAAATGACCCAATACTTGGTGTCTTGGACTTCTATTTCTTTGCAGTGGCATCAAAGTGTCAAAAAATTAAATTTTATATTAGTAATTCAAATCCTTAAAGACAAAGAGCTCCTCGTTTATGCCTGGCTCACACTACAGGATTCTTGGCCCGACTTAACCCAGATTCAGTTCTCCCGACAATCGGGGAAGAAATCTGGTTGGGACCAAAATCAAGATTATCTTCTAGTGTGAGCGGGTGACAGATCAATCTTAAGCCCCACGATTGTCTCACAGACTCGTCAGAGCTGCCCCGATAATTTTCAAACATGTTTGATATTTATCTGGATGATTATGCAACTTGTATTCGATGAGGATGACAGTAGCCAATCAGAGAGAGCCGCCTACAATGATCGGAAATGACAGGGAACAGGAGTTATCAGAAGCAAAAATGGCAAGCACAAAGAGCGTACGAGTGAGACGGAGGACAGTCTTGTCAACCTGTGGCAAGACCACAAACGTTTATACAACTTTTCATGCAGAGATTAAAGGTGTAGTCAGCGATGTGGGAGAAAACGAGTGGAGAGGTTTTTGATAAACAAATTTAGACCCGCCTCTCCCTTCATACCTCACCCCTGGCTCCAACCCCCGAAAGCTGATGGACGTACATCATCATGGAAACGGCCATAGAAACTGCATAGCTGACCAACATAGCTAATTTAACCCCGACTTGTCAGACAACTTGACTGACAATATTGAAAACATCACAACAACAGTACATTTTGGCAGATTCGACAATAAGATGAATGCCCGACGGCTGTTACTGTTATGTGAAGCACCACAAAGCTAATGTTTCTTACCTATCCAGCAGAAAGACGGCGACATCCGCGTCCGTTTTCAGGTATTTCAATTTGCGGAGTTCCCTTCACCATCGGTAAGCAACACCAATGTTGACCCGGGTCTTCGCTCTTTCATGGTCATAGCCCTTTTTTTTCACTTTTCACTCCTCTGCCCTTTTGCTTCTGGGCTGTTTTTCAGCCATTGCTACTGCACCTATTGTATCTCTCTCTTACGCTAACTGCGCACGCTACGCAACCTACTACTCCCCCTCCCCCCTCTGTCTGATCTGCGCATGAGTATGATCACCCCCTGGACGTGGGGGGTTGTACCCTGTTTGGGTAACTCAGCCCGAGCCACAGTATTTACCTGCTAAAATTCAGAGCCAAGGCTGAGTATTGAAATCAGACTTTTTTTTCAACATGCTGTCAGTGGTGACATCTTGCGGATGGAGAGGAGAAATACTGTGATTTTGCCAAATTGTGCATTAGATTAGAAGATTAGAAGATCGCTGACTACACCTTTAACACAACCAATGTGAAAAGGACAAGCGTTGGATAGAAATCGCATCAGCATTAAATATTCCAGGTGAGATAATAATGTTGCTGGGTGCCGCAGCTAATCACCCCGCACTGATATCCAGGACAACAGCACTCGCTCTCATGTGATATTGCTTGTATACATCAGTTATACAAGCGCATTTTACTAGTTAACAGTGATAAGCTAGAAAAATAATGATTTGTTTGTGAGCAGTACCACACCAGTCTCCATCTTTTGTTTTTTTGTTGACATACACTCCTTGATGAGATGACGTAGGATCACGCGGAGTGCCGATCTGGTCCGATAATCTTGATGAAATCCTGCAGTGTGTGCTGGTCAGGATTTTCAAATCTTGTAGTGTGTGTGCTTAAGATTTAAGAAAAGATAATCTGTCAAGATTCTTTTTATGTGTGTGATACAACCTGATTTCAGAATCTTATAAGATTTTAAAATCCTGTAGTGTGAGCCAGGCTACGCAATTCAGGTACGCTAGGAGAAAAAGCACAAACCTCCCCCGAGACATTTCCAACACTGTCAGGCGAGTTATTTTCAAAACTGTTAAAACTGTCATAACTCACACTGTTGACAAATTCATAAAAAACAAAAAACAAAAAAATGCAAATCCATAACCTGATCATCACCAAAATCAAATCACACCTTCTTTGTGCCATGACCTACATTCCCTGAAGATGTCATCAAAATCTGTTTTTAACTTCCCAGTTATCCTGATGACAAACTAACACTGCTTGGCAGAGACAATAATGTGGTTTGAGAGTTGATTACTGTTCCTGGAAACAATCTTTTTACAAAGTTAGGACTGCATCCTTTAACATTTTTTAATCAATTCAACGTAAATTCCACACATTGCCCATCCTTAGGTAAGGACAACAACAACACAGCTCCATGCACCTGAAAATCTCAGTCCAACAGATGCCTTCGAACCTTCATTGTCTCTGTAATCCCATCTGTGAGCAGCTCAGCACACATTCATTACAGCTGCACACAGCACTCGATAACACAACAGTCAATTTATTTGCACTGACAAGGTAATATTCAGGCCTGTGAAGCTGCACAGTATCACTCAAGAGCTGCTACAACACAGAATAAATTGAGATTTCAGGCTATGTAGATCACTTTGCTCCATCAGCAGCATGCATGGTGTTTCTGTGAGAGTCCTCTTCATGCAGAGAGAAGGTGGAACAGTGTTGATGGGCCGTGGTAATGATAATCTGTGGGAGCTTTAAACTGAATCTGTGGGGTTTCACTTCTCTTCGATTAAGTTGTGCTAAGCTGCTACTCAAAGATGGGGTGAAACGGCTCACAGCTATCAAAATGATTCCCTGATTAATGTCCTGTAAAGAAAGAGAAAGATAGCAGAGCCTCATTATTTATGATTGTATTTGTGGATGGGGCTTTAAACGGGGCGTCGGGAGGAGATGTCAGTGTTCATACTACAGAGCTTTACGCTATGATCACAGCTTATGTCCTTACTTTGTTGATACCATAGACTGTGAAAAACATGGACGACATGTCGCTGGGCTCGAATTGAAGTCGCCACAAAAACTGCTCCCCCTGGTGACTGGCTGCTGTATAGGTCAACTCTCCGTCTCCCCCATTCATCTGAATGGGCCATAGTGAAACTTCAAAAAATTAATACACCTTGTAGAAATATTTCTCCCATCCGTATACTGTGGTGATATGAAAGTATTATTGAGCTGTGTTTTTTCCAAGTCCTCTTTTTTCTGAAAAGTTTCTTTTTCATCAGTTATTAGAGTTTAAAAATAACCACGGTTTACTGCAGTTTCACAATGATTGTATGCCGTGGAGTTTTGCGACCGTTTACGACAGCTGCATCCAGATATGGTCCAGATTCTCTACTGGCTGCACAATGGCGGCGCCCTGATGGGGGAAATTATGGCTTCAAAACCGTTAAATGGTAGAAGGCGGAGCCACGCTGTCCACTACATACAGTCTATGGTTGGTACATGTTAAAAAGTGTATCAGCAGCATCGATGGAGTGTTGTAGCACACAAGAGCGAATATAAAGAAGGAGAAGAAGCTGCAGAGTTTCAGCTTTGAATCCAGCAGGGCTCCAGAGTGCAACCATTTTGGGCGCACATGCACCCAAAATTTGTGAGAGTGCACCTAAAATTTTTTCTTGGGCATACTGGTGCACCAAGAAAAATTGTAAGGCACACTTACAAATTAAGTTGACAAAAGTTACTGCAGTCGTGGAAAATTCAGTCGAAAACGAGCAGACACAGCACCTGCCTCCTCTCTTTTCTCTGTCCCTGCGTTGCATCTTCAACGGCTGCAGGCTGTAGGCCCGCCCAAACACATGCACACACACATAGCCTTCAGTAATCATCCAATCAGCTGTTAGTATGCAAATGAGCCCAAACAGAGCCTGACTGTGGTGTCAGGTTTCAGCGCAGAGCGGTAACTCTAAAGCAGCAGTGAAGCTCTGTCAAATTCGTGTTAGAGACTGTCAGATCATAAATAATTACAAACAAAAACGAGTCAAACAAAGTAAAATTAAAAATAACATCTATATTTGTTCAGTCCTTTCTCCTGTTAAGGGAGCGTTTCTCGTCACACAGGCACAGAGGTGAGTGTCCACATCCACTGCCTGTAACATACCGTGGACAAATGACCTGACTGACAGCCCCAACTGTACATAAAGCTGTAAATGAAAAAGCCACAAAAAGATAAAAAAAATAAAGAAAAAAAGTCATTAAATGCCCTATATGTCATTATATATATATATAGCACCTTAAACATTAGCACTTTTTATTTCAAGAAAATTTATTTAACTTGAGATTTTTGAGTTAGAAATGTTTAATTTCAGTTCAGTTAAGTACTTTAAGCACAAGCACTTTTATTTGGAATTTTAGATTTTGCTTTATGTTTTAGTTTGAAATTGTCAATTTCATTCAGTAAAGAACTTTAAACACTCTATTTTTCTCTTAATATATAATTTTGATTTGAATAAAGACAATTATTTCTTTACATCTTCTTCTTGTTTGAAAAACATTTACATTATATAAAAGTTACGGAGAGCGAAAAAATGGTGATCTTATGGCGTTAAAGGTGACACTACGGTGCACCTAATTTTTGTGCTGGTACAACTTGGTTGCAACCAATTCAAAAAGTTAGTCTGGAGCCCTGATCCAGCAGCAGCACAAGACGACTCTTCAGATGATCGAGAGGCCTGTTGATCACTTCAGAGCAGAGCAGTTTTAATTTTAATTTATCATTATTTGTTTTTTTGCAAGAGTGAATGGGGCTTAAAATGTGAACTCTCAAACTCATGTTTATTTATATAGCACTTGTCATACCTATATGCATGCAGCCCAAAGTGTTTTACATAGCAGCAGAACCTAGACATGACATCATTATGTGAGAAGAGTAAAAATAAACAAAAGTCAAAACAAACTCAATGCAAAAAAATCAGTAAAATTTTAAAAGAATACATTAAAAATAATAAAAATAAAGTGTTTTCCTTAAAATAATAAAATAAAAACAGATAAAAATGTATATAAAAAAGGATACAAATCAAAATACATAAATAAAAAGAAGAACACAAAATAAAAACACAAAACCCATAAAATCAGAGATTAAAAAGTTGTGAGAAAAGCAATAATGGTATTAATTGTAATAATAATAGTAATAATGGTAATAATACAGTCTGGATCATGTACAAGATAATTACAGATTAAAAAGGCATGCTTTGAGTTTGTTTTAAAAAACACCTAGAGAGGCCTCTGTTCTCAAGTCCGGGGGAGAGAGTTCCACTAATTAGAACAATAATTATGTTGAAATGCTGAGTCAGTCAGCATTTCAACATATTGTTCTTCCTAAAATTTCTTCTTCTTTTTTTTCTTTTTCTTTTTCTTCTTCTTCTTCTTCTTCTTCTTCTTCTTATTCCTTCAGATTCTGGCACCTTTCAGGAGCTTCAAATTTGCACAGATTTTCACAGAAAAAAATTGACATATGCAGCATGTTCAGGAGAAGTGCACTTGTATTTTTCACAGGTTTAACAGTCATACTTTTTACAGTAAAAAATAATTTCTACATGTATTTTTACATTGAAATCAATGGGACATTTCCGCAGGTCTGCTGAAAACTTCAGCAACTTTGAAGCTCCACAGATTGGGCATGCTTCCACCTACAGACTTCATTCATGCTTTAAAAGCTGCACTGACTTCTGAACTATTTTTACATATCTTCAGCTTTTTGCTGGCTTCTACAGTTTTTTAAATATGACTTTTTAAGCAACACCAACTTTTGAGGAAATCTATGTGTGTTCAGCGTGTCACGTGACTTCAGACCGAAGCCCCGGACAGCCGAGTGCTGCAGTTTGAAGCGCGTTTTTAACTCGTCACTGTGTTAACATTTTGAACAGTACAGATATGAGAATTATATTACACGTTTTAGCAGGTTCTTGGGATGCTCACGGTGAAATCCTTTTCCTGATATCTATTCCGGTTTGGACACAGCGAGCATTCGTTTACCCGGAAGTGCCGAGCGTCATTAGAGTGCTCTACGAGACAAACAGGAGAAATACCGTGCTTTCCATGACTCAGCAATTTAGCCCTGTGGTTGAAAGATTTGAGCAGCAGACTATGGAGTGAGAGACCCGGGATCAACTCCAGGCTGAGGCAGAGGTACTTTTTTTCTCCATCTAGTACAGATTCTTCATGACAATAGCGTAATCATGCTTGTCTTTCTTTACACTCTCAACCTTACCTTGGACGTATTACACTGACTGGCCACTTTATTAGGTACATCTACAAATATCAACACATTTAACCATGTTACAAAACAGTCATTCATTTTCTGCTTTCTTTCACAACTGCAAACAGTTTTAGTGCAGTTTTCACTATCTGCTACAGTTTCTGAGATATGACTGTTGAAGCTGCATCAACTTTTGCACATTTCTTTGAAGTTAGAGCATGGTCACGTGACCTGTGGACCTGAGCTCCAGTAACTATAATTTTCTGCAAACATTTTTATTGCACATTTCATACATTTGCAGCCCTGATTTACTGCTTACAACTATTCATGTCACATTTTCAACTTTCTTTGCATTACTTTTAGCAATTTCATTTCACAGTTTCAGCAGTCACACTCAGCATTTCAACGCATTTCCTGCATGAAAATGCAAATTCTCTAGTTTCAGTATGAAGCTTGGCAAGATGGTTCTGCTTGATGAGCTGCTTTGCAGGGTTAGTGGATTTTTCTTGTGAGTGTGAACATACTGTAAGGATTTTTATTTGGTTCTACATGGATTAGATTAATGTTGATTACTGATAATTACAACATTAGGACAAAAAATTTAATATTTGTATTTAAAAGAATTGCAACCACTGTCACTGGATCTGTGACAAATGTAGTTTTTCAGGCATGCAGTCTGAGCTCTATAAATACAACATCAATATACAATGAAATGATTCCAAAGAAGTTTTGTGACTGATTTTTAAGACAGCCACAATTTTCTTACAGCTCAATTTGGGGCTTCTCATGGTTAAAGATAATGTTGCACACCTCTTTTCTTGTTTTGTCTGTCCTCTTGCTCCCTCTCTTTTGAGACATGATGCTTTTTTTTTATTCGGAATTAAGTATTCAGACTTAAATAAAAGTATTCTCTTTCGTGTTCACACAGAAATAGTAATTATGAACTGAGGTTTATATGGAAACCATATTTATTCCCCTTTATTCAATTAGGCTTAAGAGCTGGGGGTCGGGAGTGGTTCTGATTGGACAGGGGCGGTCGTAACGTAGTGACGTATTTACGTCTACCGGAAGAAAACAAACTCTTGTTCAGCATGTCCTGCATCTCCGTCAGGGAGACCTCATCCAACTTGGACACCTCGACTTTTAAAAGGTCTGCATTTTTATGCTTATGTCCATCCACTCTTTCGAAATGTAATTAAAGGGGAATGAATGTATACATGATCGAGGAATTACTTAATTCAGATTTAAAATCAGAATAAATCAGCCACCTGATTCAGAATTAAGGTTTTTCCAGAATCAAGTGTTTACAAGGTCATTTTTAATATTTTTAAAGAGGATTTAAGTTTTATTTGGAATTAAAGGGAATTAAAGCTCTCATGTAAACGTAGTAATTTAATCAGCAGAGAAACAAGCTGCTTCTCTTCTTCTCTTCTGAAAGTTGCTGGCCAGTCGCCATTTTCTGAGTCACTGAACCCTTGAAGTATGAAACTAACATTTTAAGTTACATAGCCGTTCTTGACAGGGCTGAGGCAGACAGTCAATCAAACATGTTTAAACCAGTGATGACAGCTTTGCATAACTTCATTTCATGGTGCAAGTTATACTCCGGTGATGGATTTGATATTGGTTTTCTGCCAACCACTTGTGTTTTCACTTTCGAAGTGGCTGTTTAGCTCCATAATTTGAGGCCAATTCGGGACTGTCAGAGTCTGACATTTCCAAAGTAACTCCAGATTTTTTCCATTTGTGCAGCAGTCTCAGTAAATGTCACTTACTTCATGGTGTCAAATAATGGACTCCTCTGTCTGGTGACGAGTTCCTCTTACCTTTTCATTTTGAACTTTTCAGACTCTGAGGGTGACGGAGGAGCTGATGGAGTCACAGCAGAAGCTTGTTTAATGAAGCCGGAGTCGTTCAGAGGTTAGCGGAGAGGCATCGTCACAGCGTAGATCATTGGGGAAACTTCAAAGACAGAATGAAGCGTGTTGACAAGTGCTCGCTCCCCAAGACTCTGCTGATTTAGAGAAGAGTGATTTTTATCAGCCTCACTGGCATCTGGAAACTTTATCAACACAACAAACTGACTTCACTTCTGCCATTAACAAAGATGGAGGTCTAATAAATGCGACATCTCAAGAACCATTTGAAGAATTTTTTGTAAACAAATTATAACATCCACCCTAACCCAAGATGACCTGGGAATATTTGGACAGTAATTTAACAGACAGTAACACATTAAAAGGTAGGGATGCATAACATTAAATTTTTGCCAACATCCATGTTTCAAGCTCTTTATCACCAATACAAATATATTTTGTCAAGTCTCCACTTCACTTAAATTGACCCTTTCCTTTAAGAGTGAGAGGCTGGTTGTGTGAGAATAAAAAAATGAACACAAACTACACTCTGATTTATGAAAGTGGACATTCAGTGGTGATGAAGTAAACCAGTATGGTGCATAAGCAAATTCTGCCAACATTAAAGCTCAATTATGGGATTTTTATTGACAGTTCGTACGTTCAAAATATCAGCTGTAAAGATAATTTTTCGTTTTTGTGATCAAACTTTTTATTATTTTTCAATATCAAACAACAGAACATATGGTAAATAACCAAGGTTAAAGGAGATGACATACCCAAAATTGTAAATATCTGGCTAGTGATCAGAGACAAAGACAAAACAAAGTACAACATTAGAGATTTAAAAAAAAAATGAAAAAAACATTTGAATTAAACATAGCTAAAAACTGTTCCGAGAGGCTGTGTTGTCTTACATACAAGCTTTAAATACACAAAAAAACAATGAATAACTGTAGGAGGCTGTCCATCTATCACATCAAGATAAGAACATACTGTTTGTGTTTGCTGATCTTGTATAATACATTTGCACATTTGGTTCAAAGCAAAGCAGTTATGGCTGTTTTGTGTAACCTAGCTGTCTTGGCCACTAGCCAGTATCTTGTAACAAGGCCGATGTATTTCCCCCATTTTAAGGAGTATGAGTCTAGTCGATTTTGCTTCCTACATGTCATCTCCTCATAGGCTGCAATTACACTTAACTGGGTAAACCAACAGCTGGGCCAAGGAAGATCCCTCGCTTTCCTAATAATGGCAAAATGGTTGTGAGGATCCATCCTGCCTCATGGTCTGAAAAACCTTTTAGTAAATATAATTTTTCATATCAATACCAATGATCAACTTCTTAGGCAACTATCAGACAATACTGATACTATTTGGATACTATCGTGCATCCCAAGTTAAAGGTCAGGGTCATCCCTTGATTTGGACACGTCATCTTCAACATGCTGTGAGGGATTTTCTTCAAAATAAAAGAAAATGTCCACTCTGACTGATGGATGAAGTAATTAGAATTTGGAGTTCAATGTCAGTGGTCAAGGTCTTTGGCCCTCATATTTGTCCATGATTTAAATACATATGCATTATCTGTAAAATACTTCTTTATTTCCTTCATAACAAGCATACACATCCACCCTGACACAAAGATGAAGTGATAATATGAAAGGCTGATAGGTCAATGGTTAAGTCATTATGTTATGTTATTTATTTGCAATGCAATTGGGAAATCTGCAGCTTCAGCTGAAAGGATACAGACAAAGATCAGAACCAGACCAGATCACACTGGTTCAAAGTCCCTCCATCCACTAGCTCTTACATCTGAATGAACTTAAAGTTTTTTTTTGGTGTATAAATCGCAAAATCTTCCTGCTCTTTCTTATTTATCAGATTTGACCTCTGATCTTGGATGGTGGTCTTTTACAGGTCATGTCCTGCAAAATCAATCATTGCTGTTTTAATATTGTTATAACAGGCTTGAGGAGCAGAATAACAGGACACCCTTTACTCAAGTTTCAGTTCAAAGAACTGCCTATTTAAGGAATACGCCCCTTAGGACACTCTGATTTTTCTGAGGTTTATGTTGTCATAGCTAATACAGCCTCTACCTACGTATGTGTTTTTCCATTTGTCACAGGCAGACACCATGACCGTTTTTACTGCCGTTAACCCTGCCTGTATTCTTTAAGGTTCCCCCAGGGGCATTTCCAAATGGGAGGATATACGAACTGCATTTGGTCCTCTACTGGGATGAAATGGGATTTTCATTTTTTATTCATTTCAAATTAAATCGTTGATTGGTGAACACTGAAGAAATGACTGAAATGGTCACACACCAGGATATGAGACCAGGCCAGCCCACTGAAGTATTGTCGCATGTCCATAAATACCTAATTTTGGTCACGTTGCCGTCGGCCGTTGCTCGGTGACGTCACGTCGGCGCGTTTCATATATCATATAATAGGATGTATAAGCGGACATTATTCCAGCTGTATCCTTTTCACTCACTTATAACACAAAACACTGCAGCAGAGGCCCTGCAGCAGCATCGTCTGTGAGTTTTCTGCGGTCCGTCTAGGTGGAACTAATGTCCTCACTGACTAATGTTTCCCGCATAAATTGTTCCTCTGTAGTCCAGATGAGAAACTGTCTGTCATGGGTACCGTCACACATACACACATCACAGATTGGCTGTTGCCGCACAGCCACACACGACATCACCTGAAAATATCAACTTTTTTTTTTAACTTTGATATCGCGTAATGAATGAAGTGATTGTCTTGTAAGGGGCAAATGCATCGCAGGAGGGTTAGCCCCGCCCCATCGCGGCTGTACATTGACATTGCATGGAGAGTGATCGCCGCAGTAGTACAAGTAGCGTCCAGTGTGTAAGCACCTTTAGTTTTGCAGATCCTGTGCTTAGGCCGTAGTCCTGGAGGTGGTTTGAATGCTGGTTGTAGCTCCTTAAACTCAAATCATCAAGTCTCACTCACACAGCTTTCAGCATAAACAGTCCAAATTAAATCTATGCAGTAAAAAGAAACTTACAGAAAAAGGTCAAGTTATGTATGCTGGATAAGAAATATTCATGCAGGGAACATTCACCTGATGGGGACCGAAGCAGACAAGAAGATTTTACAGGTCTTGGCATGGGAGAAAACACCAAACATTATTTTTC
The DNA here is from genome assembly GCA_036419115.1 of Scarus forsteni. NCBI lineage: Eukaryota > Metazoa > Chordata > Actinopteri > Labriformes > Labridae > Scarus > Scarus forsteni. Next base: position 38,324,924 of record JAZDUH010000341.1, read on the forward strand.
TGCCAAATTTGATGGCCCCATCCGCCACATAAATATCTCAAAATAAGGATCCCACAATATAAGGAGGAGGGAGTTAATACTTTAAAACTGGTTATGACAAATAATTTCCCCTGCTTTAATTGTATGGTGACAGATTCAAAAATAAAAATAATGTTCTACTTACAGAGTGGACCAGGGCCTCACACACCACCGCGGGCCCCCGAAAGCTTTTTCCATTATCTTCCCTAATGGGGGGCCTAGCATGAGACCTGTAAGATATCCATCAGACCCAAAACTAAGACTACTTTTTCAGTAGAGTAATGCTTGTTCAGTATATTAATTTAAAAAATGTAAAATGTGAACAGCCTTTGACAGAATGCAGGCTTTGGTTGAAGACTGTAACAATAATATTCTAGCAAATTACCCCACTCTATCGTTCTTATCACTCAGAAACTGGTGCCACAGATATTCATATATGCTAAAAACATGTTCATGACTGTTGGACAGAGAATCAGGCCTGTGCACATGCAAACAATAACACCGAACGAGACAATGAAGGACATTCGCAGAGAAAAACCACGAGTCAGCAAAGCTTCATATTCTTCGTCTTCACAGATGGACAAAAACATTCAAATACTCATAAAGAAATCATTTAATCCGTCTTTCTGTTTCCTTTCTTCCTGTGCCTCTCGACAAAACTCCAGCATAAGAACCACAAAGCAACACTTCCACCTACAAGAATGCGAGCACACGTTAGGACGCTGACCTCGCTTCCCTTCCCTCCTCCTCAGTCCTCGCTCGCTCCTCTCCATTGTTTACCGATGAGTAGCGCCTGGGATGCAAAAACTCTGCTGTGATCACTGACTTTATTCCTGTTGTACAGAAAAGCTGCTGCTGGATGACTGATGGATGCAGATGATAGAGGTGGTTAATGAAACGCAGCAGCTCTGCATGTCTTCTGTGGTGTTTGTGTCTCATTCTGATGTTTACGTTTATGTTTATACATGTATATTTTAAATTTAAGTAACTACTGTTGAGTGGGGCGATTGTGGTCTAGTTGAGGTATCAGCATGTCTCTACCTGGAGCTGCATTCTGATGCTTGGTATGTCTACATGCCTCAATGCTAGGGCTGGGCAATATATTGATTGAATCGACTGTTGAATTCATTTCTACAAAGATTTAAAAAAGAAAAACATAGATTTTTTTTTCATCGTTGTCAGGTAATGACCACAGGTTTTAAGGTTGGACCCAAAAGCTCAAACCAGCAGGCAGGAGGAAAAGTTGAACAGTTTTATTGTGTGCAAAAGCGACAACCAAAAAGGCTCCAAAAAACAAAGATAGCTGAGATTATGAGAGGCAGGTTTGCACGTTGCAGAGCAGAGAAACTCTGCCCCTGCAGGAAGGAGCAGAGAGAGTCCGAGAGGGAGGGGGAGAGCAGACTGCTGAGGATTCACTGAATCCTCACAATCGTAGTCCAAGAGTAAGTTTTTGCAAATGTTTGATAAAAAATACTGAAACTAGAAAAGCACTTGGAGAGTGCAGACCTCCACCAAACAGCACAGTTCCCAGATGGTGATCCTGATCAACACCAAAATTGAATCAGTTGTTCCTTTTCCCATGCTGAACATTTCCTGAAAATTTCATCAAAATCCATCCATAACTTTTTGAGTTATTTGTTTACAGACAGACGGACAGACAAACAAACTCTCCTGAAAACATGACCTCCTTGGCAGCGGTAAATATAGTTTTCTTGATGATAGGTCTTTCAGTTATTGCACAAGCATGTGTTTAGGATTTTATTTGAATCTTAAATGAGATTAAAAATCAATCAGATGCTTCAATATTTCTATAATTTGAAAGTAATTTGTCCTTAAGTGTTTATGTAGCAAACCTGATGGAATTACATAATCATACTGTATGACTAAATTAATGCGTGCACTTTAACTACAGGAGGGAAATTATGTTTAGATTTGTAACATGTTTTGATTACATGAGGGCAAAACTTAATTCATGTTAATTTTGTGTCATTTGGAAACAATTGATTAAAAATGTAAATTAAGTTTTATGGAAAAAAAATCTGATTTTATTTTTGGGTCATATCGCTCAGCCCTACTAAACGCATTGAGTTGCTGCATGTAATTTAGCAGATGAATGTCTGTACCTAATAAAGTGTCAGGCGAGTATATTCCTAATTTTAAAAAGTACATATACTGTACGAATACTGTACAAATCATCTGGTCCTGGAGGAAAAGGGATCATAAAAACAACTCTTTTCGTTTTGGATCATTTGTATGATTTGACCTTGCATGGTGGGCGTGAGGCGTTCATGGATCTACCTCGAGGCGTTCACTGTCATGTTCATAATTATGGTAAACGTGGCTCTCTGGTGTAATATCACATGACTGTGAGTCATACTGCTGGCAGATCTATTATCCTTGTATGATGTATGAATTCTTAGCCTGGAGCTGCGGAGCGTGAACATACAGACCTGTTTGATGCTTCCATTGATGAATTCACTGAAGCTCGGCCTCCATCTGCATCACAGATCAAACAGCATGCACATGCGGCACCTTCAGATCGAAAACAGAGAGGAATTTAAGACGTGTTTCTATTAAAATGCAGAATACAAGACTGATTTCATATTGTACACTCCAAAGAGAGCATCAAAAAAGTCAAACAGGGGTATTTTGAGATATAAATTGATAAAAGCTTGAAAAAGTTATTGGCAAGTTGACAACATATTTATATATTAATTAGTTCGAGAATTCAAGGGTAAGGAATCAGGAATAATTATCTCCTTAAGAAATAGTGCTGGTTTGAAGAGTGGGGCTGCTTGAGTATGGCTCTAGTGCATGGAAAGCCTTCTGAGCATAAATTTGATATGTATGAAATCAACCAAAGTTCAGCTCTACTAAAACTCAAATTTGGAGTACATGTACTAGTCTACCAGTGCAGCAAGTAGCCTTAAAAATGTTTTCATATTACTAGTAAGCCTTTTGTGCTAAAAAAAAAAAAAAACATGTGCATGCGCTTACAGTACTGCTGTGCTCCAGCTTTACTCTAAAACAGCACACACAGTTTCACTGGATTATTGGCATTAAAGCAAACATTTTAGGTGTATGGTTCTTCCAACAATTATTATTAACAATCACAGACATGTGCATCCTGGTATTGTAGAAGTCACCATTGTATTTGTAGCACCATTGCTAATATTTCTGTTGTATGTCATTATATATCAGAGTGCTTTAATGAGAACACTTTGCTAACTTTCCTTCTCATTCCCTGACCGATCATCTGGTGTTTTTCATGCAGCATATGGAGCCCTGTCCCAAAGGGGGGGGAGTGTTTACATCAAGGTGAAGTGGTGATAAAGGCCAGACAATGCAGCATGGATAAACATGTTGAAAACATGTTGTTTTACATTAAGGTCTTTTAACACCTCTGCAACAGGGACAGCAGGGGCTCGAGGTCCTCATTTCTTTTTGACGTCAGTCTGCATGTATAGATGTACAAATGCCTGTCTGTAGGTGCAGGTCAGATTTCTTTGACAGGGGTTTGGAGAGTTTTCTCTAAACTAGGGATGTAACGGTATGAAAATTTAATATCATGGTTATTGTGACCAAAATTATCACGGTTATCATTATTATCACGTTATTGTTGCAGTGTGCTCAAATGTTCAAAAAGTACTTTAACCTCCTGAGACCCGGCCCATTCATGTATGTCCACTGTAGTGGACATATTGTTCACCTGCATCTTTCTTAAGTACTTAAGGGTACCCTATCAAGCCCTATATCACTCTGTAGAGGACATCCTGGGCTTTCCAGTGATGTGTCATGTGATGGATTTGCATGCTGGGAACTTTATTTTTTTTCCCTATCAAGATGGCTGACATACGAAACTACACATTTTATCCAAAGAGGAGAGGCAAGTCAAATATTCTTTATTAATTATTATTTTTTCTATGATAATTATAAATATTCTTGTTCATTAGCAAATTAATAACAATCTTTTTAAATCTTTAAACAGTTTCATTTTCACAGTCTTGAAATCATTTAACCCCTTTAATATTATAATTTTAACAGTTCTTTTGTCTTTATGTCAATAACTGTCAGGAAATGTCCTATAAGTAAATTTGTTTAAACTTTTTTCACGAGAAATAGAAGCAAACAATTCTGGCAAGTATTTGTCATTATTATGTAATAAGTGCTTAAACAGTGTATAATTACAAGAAAAGAAAAAACTCATTTGTACTTTTAACAGGTTTCTCTGTTGTAATGTAAACAATGTTGTAAACAATTGTAAATGAACATGTTCAAAGTTTTGAGCCGGCCAAAAATAAATTTAACGTATTTTTCATACACTCACACATTTTTGTTTGCCTCCAGCATTAGTGTCCATGATACAGCTCATTATATTAGACCATATCCAGGCCTTTTTATATATTTATTTTTTGTTTTACTAACAATAGTCCCAGAAGCAGTTAGCCCCCTTCATGACTCTCCTCTGGTCTCCCCTTTCCATGGCAGATCTCCTCTACCTCTACTTCTTTAAAATTTCCAAATTACGATTGATTAAATCAATAAATCACGAATTATGACGCAAATAGACGATCTATTACAATGAAATACGGCCAATAAACCATGAAAGAACAACAAGAACACACTCCAGGATGATACTAATGCTGTTACTTACAACCTTTTACATTTTTCCCACAAAAAGTCCTGATAAACCTCCTATAATTCACTGAGGTATTGCCCTCTGAATCCTCGCTCTCTCTCTCTCTACTCGTTTACTTGAGGAGTTACAGCTGTTTTAATCACGTGCATTTTTGTCTTTCACCAAGCGTCATGTTTTAGACAGGGTGACTGTCGTCAATCAGTTTCCCCTCGACATCCTTGTAAAATCCAAACTTCGACCAGACTTTAGCCGTTTCGAGTGGGAAAACCTGATAAGAGTCTGATCGAGGCTCCAACTGCTAAACTTTCAGAGACTAAACATTGCAAACTGCACATGCCCACCTCCGTTTGTGAGACACGGCTGCTTCATCGAGGGGCAAACACACATAGTTCCAGCTTTTCCAGGCAAAGAGCAGCATCACTGTGAGTTATTGACACAGTGTGGTGATTAAACTCAGTAACTCTGTAATTTTAATAGGACGTGGTAATGATTACCGTGGGAAATTTTACCGGTAACTGTTACATCCCTACTCTAAACACTGGCCTTTTTGGATAGGATCCTTAACCTAAGCTAACCCAGCTTCATGACCGCTTACACATGTTGGCATAACATAGAATTTGATAATCAGCAATTGCTCAGGCATGCGGATTGTCAGCTAACCTTGCACAGCAGCTGGATCAGCCTGATACAATGTTTGTGTTCAGGCAGATTGTCACAATCTCAGCTTCAGCCTCAGCCTCATCCGCAGCCTGTCACTCACCTGCTCCACTCTAATCAGGCCAGACTCACCTCACCTGTGTCGCTGTTCACACCTGCACCTCATCTCCCGTAATCAAGCCAGCTACTTAAGCTCCAGCTCCACACTCAGTCGTTGTCAGACTGTCGTCGCACTCATGCTGAAAGGTCCAGACTTGTTTCCCGGATTGATCACCCGTTGCCAACTAGTTTCGCCCCAGACTCTGCCTCATACGCCTGACCCTCGGCCTGACTCCAAGGTATCGACTAGCTTCTGTCCTGCATTCACCCGCCTGTCTGAATCCCCGGCTTTCGATCCTGCTTCCGTCTCTGTTGCCGAATCCTGTCTGATCTACGTTGTGACCCATGTCTGGTATCTGATCCTGCTTCCGCCTCTGTTGCGAATCCTGTCTGATCTACGCCAGACCCACGCCTGGTATCTGATCCTGCTTCCGCCTCCTGTTGCCGAATCCTGTCTGATCTACGCCAGACCCACGCCTGGTATCTGATCCTGCTTCCGCCTCTGTTGTCGAATCCTGTCTGATCTACGCCAGACCCACGCCTGGTATCTGATCCTGCTTCCGCCTCCTGCTGTCAATCCTGTCTGATCTACGCCAGACCCACGCCTGGTATCTGATCCTGCTTCCGCCTCTGTTGCAATCCTGTCTGATCTACGCCAGACCCACGCCTGGTATCTGATCCTGCTTCCGCCTCCTGTTGCCGAGCCTGTCTCTTCTACGCTGTGCCATTCGCCTGGTGTCTGACTCCCGCCTGTCCTCGACTACGAGAGCTCGCCTGAACCACATCACGAGTGTTCCCGAACGCCCAATCGCCAGTGTGTGAGTCAAGCCTGCATCACCTTCTCCCCTTAAAAGAACTGGAGTGAGCTTCTGCCTGTGCTTCTCCTGGGTGGCTTAGTCGGTAAGGCGTCCGGATCAAGTGGTCACAGGATCGACTCCCGCCAAGCCACAGCCTGTTTCCTGTCTCTGCCTGTGTGGCTCTCCGTTTTTTGGTCACCTCTTTGTTTGCTGTCGCGGGTTGAAGCCCCGCCAAGACGCAGCTTCTCCGCTAAAAGACCGTGTGAGTGGCCACCTCTTTGGCTACCTTTTGTCTGCTGTCGGGTTGAAGCCCCCGCCAAGACGCAGCCCGCTTGAAAGACCTGTGTGAGTGGCTAATTTCTTTGTTTGCTGTCGCGGGTTGAAGCCCCGCTCAAGACGCAGCTACACTCCGTTAACTGACTGTGTTAGTTGTCACCTCTTTGTCTGCTGTCGCGGGTTGAAGCCCCGCTCAAGACGCAGCTATACCCCTCTAAAAGACTGTGTGACCCGCCGTCTAAGAAGCTCCGAGATTAGCTCAGTTGGGAGAGCGCCCGGCCGCAGTTCACCTGGTCGCGGGTTCGCACCCCGCTCAGAATTGTTTCTGGTTGTGCTGTTAAATAAAGACTGTTCATTCCTAACTTCACATACTTGCTTCTGGGTCCTCACTGTCAACGTTACAGTACAGTCTGACCAAAGGATGGACCCAGCGAGTAGTTCACCATCTGCAATGGACAGACTGGAGAGAGTAGAAGAAGTGGTGGCTCATCATGAGGGACTGATCGCTACAGCCACCACTCACCTACAGGGGCGGTAGATACTCTCACTCGAACTGTCATAGAACTGGCCTCCAGATATTAAGTTCCACCACCCGTTCCAGAACCTGCATCGATCACTCTGCATCCTGCCCTGCCCGACGCTCCAGAGCCACCAGTGGGCTCTCCCGAACGCTACGATGGAGATCCTGAGGTCTGCGCAGCGTTCATCACCAACTGCACCCTGCTCTTCGCCCTTCAACCTCGCACCTTCTCCTCAGAAGCCGCCAAGGTGGCCTACACCATCAATCATCTGACGGGCGGCGAGACTCTGGGGACTGCTGAGTGGGACCGCCAATCTCCTGCATGTTCCAACTTCTCACCTTCTCTGCTGAGCTTCGAAAGTGTTCGCCAGGATTCAGACAGAGCTGGGGTGGCTGCTGGTCTCCTGAGGCTCCAACAGGGTCGACGGTCGGTAGCGGATTATTCCATCGACTTCCGCACCCAGGCCAGTCGCAGTGGGTGGAACTCTTCGCTCAGATTGACGCTTTGTCCACGGCTTGGCCGACACGCCAAGGATGGTCTGGTCCCACATGAACTCCCTTCGCCCTGGATGACATCATCGCCTTGCCACGAGGATTGATCTCCGTGATCAGAGCCAGAAGAGGAGCCAAGAATCTGGTGTCAACTCACAGCCCGCTTCAGTCCACGGGCCAAGACTCCACCTCGACCATCCTTCTCTGCCACGCAGGGGACTCCAACACATGCAGTTGGGTCGCACATCTCTCACCCCAGCGAAAGAAGACGCCGACTCTCCTCCCAGCTCTGCCTGTATTGTGGAGGACAGGGACACTGGCCAAGCTCTGCCCAGTAAAAGAGCGAGCTCACTCAGAAGAGAGGAGATACGGGTGAGCTCCTCCCTCCAGCCTCCTCAAGTTCATCGTCCTTCCCTGCCTGCTCGCCTGCTCCTGCCTGGTGGGCCTCAGACCCTGACTACCCTCGCCGACTCCGCCCGACTCCAGTCTCATCAGCAGAAGCTTGGCTAAACGACTTGGACTGAGTCTACTTCCTGAGCCATCCCATCCCAGCCAAAGCACTGACGGTCACCAGATGGGTATCATAACCCACCAAACCATCCCAGTCACCATGCTCATCTCCGCAACCACAAGGAGACCATCCAGTTCCTTGTCCTGACCACCCTGAGGTACCCCTGGTGCTTGATTCCCTGGCTTCGACACAATCCTCAAATCGACTGGTCCACTAACTCCATCCGCGTTGGGGAACCGCCACCTCACCTGCTTGAAGGACGCCATGTCTCCCCTTCCGCCAGTCCACTCCAAGTCTCCGCCTGAACTCTCCCAGGTACCTACGGAGTACCACGACTTCAGCTCCGTGTTCTGCAAGGCCAAGGCTACGTCCCTGCCACCACACCGTCCATACGACTGTGCCATCGATCTCCTCCCTGGTACCACTCCTCCCAAGGGCCGATTTCTCTCCGCACCTGAGAGAAAGGCCATGGAGGAGTACATCGGCAATTCTGGCTGCTGGTCTCATCCGCCCTTCCTCGCTCCTGCTGGTGCAGGGTTCTTCAGAGAAAAGAAGGATCGTTCCCTAAGACCCTGCATCGACTACAGAGGACTGAACGAGATCACCGTGAAGAATCGGTATCCCCTGCCCCTGATCTCCTCCGCCTTCGAGCTACTGCAGGGCTCAACCGTCTTCACGAAGCTTGATCTCCGCAACGCCTACCACCTCGTCCGCATCAGGGAGGGGGGACGAGTGGAAGACGGCGTTCAACACCCCCATCGGCCACTATGAGTACCTAGTGATGCCGTTTGGACTGACCAACGCTCCTGCAGTCTTCCAGGCGCTGGTGAACGACGTGCTGAGGGACATGCTGAACCAGTTTGTCTTTGTATACCTGGATGACATCCTGATTTTTTCCAAAAACCTCAGTGACCATGTTCACCATGTCCAGTCAGTTCTGCAGCGACTCCTCGAAAACTCCCTTTTTGTGAAGGCCGAAAAGTGCGAGTTCCATGTTTCCACCGTTTCCTTCCTGGGCTTCATCGCTCCAAAGGGCACATCCAAATGGACCCGCAAAAGTCACTGCGTAACCTCGCGGGTCTGCTCCTGAGTCCCAAAACAGCTACAACGATTCCTGGGATTCGCCAATTTCTACCGCCGTTTCATCAGGAACTACAGCACTGTTGCTGCTCCACTCACTGCCCTCACCAGCAGCAAGAGATCTTACCTCTGGTCCCCTGACGCCGATGCTGCCTTCCAGACCCTGAAGGAGAAGTTCACCTCTGCTCCTATCCTCCGGATGCCCGACCCTGAACTTCAGTTCCTAGTGGAAGTGGACGCCTCGGATGTGGGAGTTGGGGGCGTCCTATCCCAGCCGCTTCTCCCTCAGACCACAAACTCCACCCTTGTGCCTTCTTCTCTCGACGTTTGACTCCCGCCGAGAGAAACTACGACATCGGCAATCGAGAACTCCTGGCTGTGAAACTCGCGCTGGAAGAATGGCGGCACTGGCTCGAGGGAACCAAGGACCCGTTTTTGGTATGGACAGATCACAAGAACCTCGAGTACATCAAGACAGCTAAAAGGCTCAACGCTCGTCAGGCCCGGTGGTCCCTGTTCTTTTCCCGGTTTAATTTCACCTTGTCCTACCGCCCTGGTTCCCGGAACACCAAACCTGATGCCTTGTCACGCCAGTATCTCCATGATGACGACAACCAGGAGAAACCTGTCCCCATCTTGACCTCTCCCTGTGTCATCGCCACTCTCACCTGGGACATCGAGGAGAGGGTCAAAGCCGCCACCCAGGATCAGCCAGGTCCCAGTTCCTGTCCCCCTCGCTGTCTCTTCGTTCCTGAGGCTCTTCGGTCGGAGGTTCTGCAATGGGCCCATGCCTCCAACCTGTCCTGCCACCCCGGTTCCCCGTCGTACCCAAGAGGTCCTCCTCCAGAGATTCTGGTGGCCCACACTTGAGGAGGACACACGGGATTTTGTCAAGGCCTGCCAAACCTGTAGCCAGCACAAGTCCTCCCATCAAGCTCCTGCTGGTCTCCTCCAACCTCTGTCCATCCCTCATCGCCCGTGGTCTCACATCTCCATGGACTTTGTCACTGGTCTGCCCCCCTCTGATGGACACACCACCATCTTCACGGTTGTCGACAGATTCTCCAAGATGGCACACTTCATCCCTCTGCTCAAACTCCCGTCTGCCAAGGAGACGGCTCAACTGGTCCTTCTACACGTCTTCCGGCTACATGGTCTCCCTCTGGACGTGGTTTCAGACCGTGGGCCCCAGTTCTCTTCTGCCTTTTGGAAGGAGTTCTGCCGCCTGTTGGGAGCCACTGCCAGTCTGTCCTCAGGCTTCCACCCGCAGTCCAATGGGCAGACCGAGAGAATGAACCAGGAGATGGAGACGGCTCTTCGTTGCACCGTATCACAGAACCCATCATCCTGGTCCCAGCAGCTCCTGTGGGTTGAGTACGCCCATAACTCCTGGTTTCGGCCATCTACTGGTCTGTCCCCTGCTCCAGTGCGCTCTATGGGTACCAACCTCCGCTTGTTCCCAGCCCTGGACAAAGATGTCACCTGCCCGTCTGCCCTGGACTTCACCCGTCGTTGCCGGAGAACTTGGGCCCGAGCCAGAGTGGCTCTCCAGAAGGCCGTCAGGCGATTCTCCTCCTCAGCCAACCGTCGTCGGATTCCTGCTCCAGTCTATCAGGTGGGTCAAAAAGTTTGGCTTTCTACTAAAGACCTACCTCTTAGAATTGAGAGCAGGAAGCTTGCCCCTAAGTTTGTGGGTCCTTTTCCCATCCAGAAAATCATCAATCCGACGGCGGTGAGGTTGACGCTTCCCCGGTCCATGAGGGTCCATCCCACCTTTCACGTCTCTCGGATCAAGCCTGTCCACGAGAGTACCCTGTCTCCGGATGTGGCTCCTCCTCCTCCTCCACGACTCATCGACGGGGGTCCTGCCTTCACCATCCGCCGTCTGCTCCGCTCCGCTGCCGAGGAAGAGGCCTGCAGTACCTCGTGGACTGGGAGGGTTACGGGCCGGAAGAGAGATCCTGGGTACCATCCAGAGACATCCTGGACAAGGATCTCATCAGACAGTTCCACGAGGACCACCCGGAGCAGCCGTCCTTGAGAAGGCGTGGACGCCCGTCGCTGCAGTCTCCTCCCGTCGGTTCCGTTAATCCGCCCACTGCTGAAGAGGAAGAGGAGGAGGCCCCTGATCCACCTGATGTCCGTGATGACTCCGCCGAAGAATACTAGGCACTCTTCCCACCCTCCCACCCTGGTTGATGTTGTTGGACGCCGAGCCGCCCCTTGAGGGGGGGGTTCTGTCACAATCTCAGCTTCAGCCTCAGCCTCATCCGCAGCCTGTCACTCACCTGCTCCACTCTAATCAGGCCAGACTCACCTCACCTGTGTCGCTGTTCACACCTGCACCTCATCTCCCGTAATCAAGCCAGCTACTTAAGCTCCAGCTCCACACTCAGTCGTTGTCAGACTGTCGTGACTCATGCTGAAAGGTCCAGACTTGTTTCCCGGATTGATCACCCGCTGCCAACTAGTTTCGGCCCCAGACTCTGCCTCATACGCCTGACCTCGCCTGACTCCAAGGTATCGACTAGCTTCTGTCCTGCATTCACCGCCTGTCTGAATCGGCTTTCGATCCTGCTTCCGCCTCTGTTGTCAATCCTGTCTGATCTACGCCAGACCCACGCCTGGTATCTGATCCTGCTTCCGCCTCCTGTTGCCGAGCCTGTCTCTTCTATGGTGCCATTCGCCTGGTGTCTGACTCCCCGCCTGTCCTCGACTACGAGAGCTCGCCTGAACCACATCACCGAGTGTTCCCGAACGCCTCCAATCGTCACTGTGTGAGTCAAGCCTGCATCACCTTCTCCCCTTAAAAGAACTGAGTGAGCTTCTGCCTGTGCTTCTCCTGGGTGGCTTAGTCGGTAAGGCGTCCGGCTAGTCCGGATCAAGTGGTCACGCCTGTTTCCTGTCTCTGCCTGTGTGGCTCGGTCACCTCTTTGTTTGTTGTCGCGGTTGAAGCCCCGCTCAAGACGCATTTCTCCGCAAAGACCGTGTGAGTGGCCACCTCTTTGTTTGCTGTCGCGGGTTGAAGCCCCGCTCAAGACGCAGCTACACTCCGTTAACTGACTGTGTTAGTTGTCACCTCTTTGTCTGCTGTCGCGGGTTGAAGCCCCGCTCAAGACGCAGCTATACCCCTCTAAAAGACTGTGTGACCCGCTGTCTAAGAAGCTCCGGGATTAGCTCAGTTGGGAGAGCGCCCGGCCGCAGTTCACCTGGTCGCGGGTTCGCACCCCGCTCAGAATTGTTTCTGGTTGTGCTGTTAAATAAAGACTGTTCATTCCTAACTTCACATACTTGCTTCTGGGTCCTCACTGTCAACGATACACAGATCCATCTTGCCAAGCTCCAGTCTACCAAGACTGCGAGCGATCCAAAGTGGTACGGTCCAATCAGAGTCCTTTAGAGCAGGAAAATGAATGAGTTATGAGTGAGATGACAGCAGGAAGTTCCCACACAGGGATTAGCATAGATGCTAACAGCTGCGGTAGTAGTTTAATCAGACCTTGACTGTATTCTTTTATGAAATGACAAATGAATATCAAAACAACAAACTTCTCTATTGTAAGGATATTTTCACTCCACTTCGGACATGTTTTGAAGTGAGTTTGTTTTACAACGAGGCTCATGTTCTGTAGCACAGAAACTCCCATCTACAAAATCATCTGTTTGGTCCGTAATAAATGTTGACTGGCACAACAATTACCTGTTGGACATACTTCTGAAAGGTTCTGCCTTCCCCAAACACTGTCTTTGGGCTCTTTCCCAGATGGACTAGTGAAATATATTTAACGGTCAATCTGATGTGCCAGGTTAATTGTCAGCAGACGTTTTTGCCCAACTTGGTGACCTCCAGAAGGCAGCTGGTCAAAATTTGCAACTGCCAGCAGACCGTCTGACTTTGTGACCTCCAGAAGATGGTTAGCCCACTTAAGCAACTATGAGCAGACAATTAGCCTAACTTAGAGACCCTCAGCAGATGGTGGTTGTTTTCAAAACTACGTACTGCACTAGCTGTACGGACTTATTTTGCCCAAATGTAGTAACGTGTGAATATCTGGAAAATCCACAGAAAATACCTGTTTTTTTACAAGTAATTCAAGAAAAATTAGCAGTATGCTTCAGACTAGTCTACCCTGCATACTGTTGCCCACAACGTCAAGCGCCAACATCTTAGAGGGTCCCTAACATGGTTAGGTTTTCGGTGACAGAGGCCCCGTTTACATGGGTAGTTTTCCTCAATCTGATTGAAATCGATCAGATTAAGTGAATCTGATTCAATCTGTCTACATTAACTTTGAGTAAAGAGATCCACATTCAGTCCGTGTTTGCATGGCCCCAGCTGAATCCAACTGTATTGTTTTTTTTGACATGCGCAGAAGGTCACTCTGCCACTACCTGCAAATGTGTAAGAGAAGAAGAGGTGCACTTCCTGCTTCCTGTTTACCTCTAGAAAGATGGATCCACATCATGTTTTGTTGGGGATGCTTATTGTGTTATGGTTACATTTATTTGAGGCTCTGAAGTCATTTTTAACTCTCCCAGGGTTTCTGTTAAAAAGTTTGTTTCATCCACCGTCCAGTTTTTCTGTTTGTTCACCATGTTTTGTTTGGGCACGCTCTGTGTACGTCACTACGTGCCTCTTATGTACTACGGAGCACCTGCGCAGACCGATCAATCCTCTCTATCAACCCGATCCGCTCTACTAAGTCATTTACATGAAGCATGGAGCAAATTATCAATATGCGTAGACTACCTCTCACAATCCGATCCGAAATACAATCAGATCTGGGTGAATCCAATTGGCTAAGGTGTTTACATGAGACATTTCCAATCTGATTGACCTTTCAATTTGATTGTAAATAGGATTTTTTGACCCATGTAAACGGGGCCAGAGAGGTTAAAAAAGTCATCTAGATCTACATACAGCTCTCAATCTTCCTTGTCACACATGAGCAAAAACTTGTCCACACCATATCCATGCCACACTTGCTAAAGCAGCCCTCCATCTTCAACATAGAGCATACAAAGGAAACAATAATAGATCTGATGTAAATGAGTAACATTAGACTGCATGTTTGTATATTAACACTGCAGACCTCCTGCTGCTCTCCTCTGCTTAAAACAGCAAGCAGAGTAATAGTAAAATCAGCGGCTTGAATGCAGCGGCTGCTCAATGTTGTGAAGCAAACTGTTGGTGTAATAATGATGAACGGGGCCCGCTGGTCATGAAGGAGCTGCAGGTAATGAAGTGTAGAGATTCAAAGAAGACCTTCAGACGACTTCTCAGCGGCTGTAATGGAGCTAGATTGAGTCATAAAACCAAAGCGTGTGGTGGGTAGACGGTGGCATTTACAGGCGTATATATGTGTGTGATTGTTGATTGTTCTTCAGAGTAATAACAGCTAGAACACTCACAGCAACAATATAACAGTGCCATTATCAGAGAGGTTAATATTGTTTTTACTGTCTTTAGCCCTGCCTGTGTCCTTGTTTGTTCCTATTCACAGGCAGTGAAGAACAGCAGCAATGAAGAAAATATTAATTAGACAGAAGAGGGTTGATAAAAGAAAATAGCAGTGATGAATGGAGGTAAATGGAACAGACTCCAAGACAAAGAGGCCAGTGACTTAAGTAAACAAAGGTAAGCTCCAGGCTGAAGCAGATTTAAACCCCTGACTGTATAAAAAGTAGAATATGCATCTGGATTAGGGATGCACAATGTTGGATTTTTGCTGATATTCGATATTTTAATATTTTTTAATTCATTATTGCAGATTCTGATACCTCTGATATCTCTGGTCTAGAGCACAAGCCCTGTACTTAATGAAAGTGGACTTGTTTCTTTCAGTTTTACAGAATATTTTTGCAAGGAACAGACCTAAAACAAGAAAAACAGCTTTCAGCTCTTGCAAAAATGAAACTATTGATTAGTAAATGTACCGATGCAGTGAAGAATAGGTCCATCAATATTGTACATTTATGTTATTTGCTGATATATGGCCGATTTGTGTGGCTGATATGTCTGCTGTAAATATCTACAAAAATTTCAATAGCGGCTGATATGATACGTAACCTTTTAGTCTGATACCCGCCATAACCAATATCAAACCGACAATATCTTGCATCACTTATCTGCATCTTTTCTTATTTTACCACAGTTAGGCAAAAATACAACAGTGACACAAGTCTGATCTCCTTCACTAGGTTTAAAATGCTTTTCTGTTGCAGCCATAACAACAAACTTCTATCAAAAAAGTCAAACGACCTCTTTATGTCCTTACCTTCCTCATTGAAGAGGATTTTCTTTGGACCAGCCTGCATTGCTTTTTATTTAGAACTTTTAGCTTTTAGCTGGTCAGCTGATTTTACTGTCAGTTGTTAGCGAAAGAGCTGGTTTGCTAGCCTGCAACTTTTCCACTTATACAACTCACAGTTCTTTTAAGGAGACCTTGCAAAGGGTCAAATCAAGAGTCTAAGCATAAAACATAGTGTCCACAGTCCAAAACCATTTGTTTCCTAGTTCAAGAAGTTATCAAGACTAATCCAAACACACAGAGCTTACAGACAGGATGCAGGAAGTCTTTTCACATTTTGAAGCCAAAGTTGAGCAAAGATTGGCTTGTGAAGTTGCTGTGTTACCATCTTGCCAAATTAAAACAAATATTTCAGGAAGGACCACAAAAAACCCCATAGCAGACATGTATACTCAGTCTGATTTAAATGTATTAGTATTTAGCATTATTAATGGCTAAGAATATTTAAGTCTAAGTTAAAACAGCTTACATTGTGGCCTTCTTTGTACATACAAAGACAGCATGTGATAGGTAGGCTCTGATACCGAGAATTGTTCCAAGTTTCAAAGGAACCATCAGGATGTTTAGGATGTGAGTTTTGGTTCAACTTCAAGGTTCCTACAAGGTACATAAATTGTTTTTGGTGTTTAAGCCTTAGTGAGGATTCTACTGTCCATACAATTTCAATGTATCTTCAAGATCCTGTTGTGTCACTGTAATGTTATGTCATGTATATCACACATACACAAAGTTTCGAGAGGAGGATCATGGTCCAGAGCATCCAACCGTCCAATGCTCTCTTAAAGGGACTGTGAGGAGTTTCTAAGTAATTACAGAAAAGTCTCACTTTTAGATATATGCCGGATCAAAATACACACTTTAAGATGAGTTTTATAGCATCAAAATAGGTTATCTATAAATGCTATTCCTTAGCCTTCCGGTCGGGTCGGACAAACTGGCCTGGACACTCAACTTCGGGAACAAGACAATTAAAACCAGAGCAAATTTATATTATACAGACACATCTTAGAGCAACAGGCTGTAAGTAGTGATATATAGCCGGCTACAAAACTACAATACTAAGTTTTCCAAAAATTGTTTTTTGTCACACATCAAAAACTACCGCTACGTAACTAGAAAGAGATACATTACCTCGTCACTTTGCATCCTGTAAGTTGTTGAAAAAAGAAGTTAAAAAGCAATGAAAAGTTCTGAGGAAGGTCCGAGCTGCATTTTTAGTAGCATCACAACACACACGCTTTGGCTTGTGGTGCGTTCAAGTTGTAATCAGAAGTAGGAATTTCCGAGTTCCGAGTAGGAAACTGCAACTGGAACGTCCTCTGAAGTCTGAATTTCCTACTGGGAACTCAGTGAAACCTCGCCACCCCCAAGTTGACAATTGAAGATGGATGCCCCCAGTGTGAACAGTTATTTAGCTCCTGTAATAATCAATTTATTTGCACTTCTGACTGGGGTGTGTCGCTCTAGATCAGCTGTATACATAGTGTTGCTAGACTTATATTTACAAAAATGCTGCCATAGTGCTAATCACATTCTTCATACAACGACACAGGGCGTGCTAACAACAGCTAACAATAGCCTGGTAGCTCGGCATGTTTTTTTCCGACTTCATCTGGAACGCCGATAAGTCAGAGATGATGCCACTCCCAGTTTCGAGGTTACTGGAACGCAGCATTACGACAGTCGCCGCGCGTGCTCATGGGTAGCAGAGTCTTAATGTCGCCGGAAACAGATTCTCCTCACAGTCCCTTTAACCTTTAAACAGCAGCAGGAAGACACCCTGAGAAAGAAGAAGACAGATAAAGTCATCCTCAGTGAGAAATGCCAACACAGAAACATCTGAGGAGCGAACATGGAAGCACTTTGAGCTTCGCTGTGTCGATTATGTGCAAAGCTACTGGTCCACTCCTCATAAATCCACTGGAAAATTGGCCAGCCTTTCATCAAACGCAGTCAAGGGGCGCCTTGTCCAGTGCTCAGCCCCGTAACCAGTTCTAATTTCTAAACATAGAATATTGTCCAGAGCTGTTCGATATATGCTATCTTTAGTACAAATGAACACATTTATATGAGCTTGTATATGTGTTGTGCTGATATTTTGGCTCATCCTGCTGCTCAAACATTTACAAAAGAGAGCAGCTGAAACAGAGAGAGCAGAATCTTCATGCTTTAGTCACCCTGACGTTGACTGTCAGATTTATAACACTTCAGAGCAGCACATTTAAAGTTTCATGTCGTCTCTGTCTTTTGTCTGAACTGGCCTTTTCTTTCATCATACTTTGTGATGATTTTTTAAATCTTTAAACATCTCTCTCTCTGTAACTTTATGTGGATGTTTTTTGTGAGGTTGGATCTCTGTGTGTTTTATTTCTGTCTAAAGAATGAGTCATGCTTTAAAAGAGGATTACCTCACATCAGTTTTGGTTGCAGACAGGTAGCTAGCGGTTAGCCTGGCAGTGGTCCAGCCTGTTGTCAGAGTCTGAGTTAAAGCCCATCGTATCATCTTCTTTAATAATCTCTTTAAAAGCTCTTAAACTTGCCTCAAGGAGATGTGAGGAAATCTGTCCCATCACTCGGAAGAGGACTTAATTTTGGCTCAAAGCTGCAGTGAGGAGTTTTTAGCTGGTTATGAAACGGGATGAAACTTACCCTGACGCCACTGTGTGACCAGAGAGGCAAATTAGACCATCAGAAGTTAGATTTATTCTTACTAATCGGGAATTCTTAATGCTTCTAATAGGTGTGTTACAGGATAAAAGGATTGGGTGGTAACACGGTACTACAGTATTCATGCAGTGTTGCCAGGTTTTTCAAGTGAAACAAGCAACCAGGTCGATGAAAACTAGCCAAAAATATGCATCTTTTTTGCTATATATAGAGCAATCAACAGATCAATAGATGGATTGACTGGTTAATTGGTTGACTGATAGATAGATGACATCGACACTATAACTTTCAAGATAGCATTTTCCTTTTCAACATTCCTATGCCAGAGAAAAATAAGACTTTGTATGTTTAAGTCTTTAAAATACTACAATTTGAATCTTGAAGTGATGCTAGTCAACATCTTAAATGCAAAAAAAAATAACCAAAGTACTGCTTATCATGTTTATCATCTTTTTCAATTGGGCCATTCAAAAACTGCAGATTAATCAATGTCAATGGCAGCACTTTTATAATTTTACCAGAATTTGTTTTGTTTTTAATTGATTTTTTTTTCTGCAGTCCTACAGCCTCATTAAGCAGTTAGTAAATGTTATACATATATACAGTATATGCATCATGGCAGCTGTTAGTAGGGCGGATATACACAGCCTGGCCAAAAAAAAGTCGCCACCTGGATATAACTAAGCAAATAGGTACAAGCTTCCCATTGAATAATTATTGCATGGGTGATTATCTTTCAGATGGAAAAAGTTATTTAACCCCAGCTGATGCAATGAGTATCTTCTCATTTCTTTAACCCCCATGTCAAAGACACATCCTGTGGTCGCGGAAAAAACATTAGTCTAAGAAGAGTCAAATCACTGGAATGCATCAAGCAGAAAAAACACCTAAGGAGATTGCAGAAACTACTAAAATTGGGTTAAGAGCTGTCCAATGCATTATTAAAAACTAAGGATAGTGGGGAACCATCTTCTTTGAGAAAGGAATCAGCTCAGAAAAGAAATCCTGAATGATCGTGATCAGCTAATCACATAATCAGTGAATCACAAATCAAATTAAAAAAATACAAAAGTAGAACATATTGGCATGTTTAATCATGAAAGAACATTTCCACATGCACAATGTGAAGGTAACTCAAGGGACTGAGACTGAACAAAGGTGTAGTCTGAAAAAAAAAAACACCAGATAAAAAGGCCCCAGTTTCCAAGGGAGCATAACAGTTGGATTCTGGAGGACTAGAAGTAGGTCATGTGGTCTGATGAGTCCAGATTGACCCTGTTCCAGAGTGATGGGAGCATCAGGGTAAGAAGAGAGGAAGGTGAAGTGATGCACCCATCATGCCTAGTGCCTACTGTACAAGCCTGTGGGGGCAGTGCTGTGATCTGTGACAAATCTTGTGACATTACAGAAGCTTAGTGAAACAATATCATAGTGAACACATGCTGTTATCAAAGCTCAAGGCGGTCCAACGAAATATTACAGTGTGTGATCTTGTTTTTTGGTGGCGACTTATTTTTTGGTTGGTATAAGTACCGGAAAAATGGTAAGTGTAGGGATTTGAGTGAGTTTGACAATGGCTTAAGTGTGATGGCTAGACGACTGACTCAGAGCATTTCCAAAACTGCAGTTGGAAACCTGAGCCATGGTCTGGACCATGGATGTATTATTAGAACTGGATAGCGTGGCTCCGCCTTCTACCATGTAACGGATTTGAAGCCATAATATCCCCTGTCAGGGTGCCGCCATTGTGCAGCCAGTAGAGAATCTGGACCATATTTCGACGTAGTTGTCGTAAACTGTCGCAAAACTCCCCAGCATACGCCGTTCACAATCATTGTGAAACTGCCATCTAATAACTGATGAAGAAGAAACTTTTCAGAAAAAAGAGGACTTGGAAAAAACACAGCCCAATAATACTTTCATATCACCACAGCATACGGGTGGGAGAAATATTTCTACGAGGTGTATTAATTTTTTGAAGTTTCTTTATGGCCCATTCAGATGAATGGGGGAGACGGAGATTTGACCTTTACTGCAGCCAGTCACCAGGGGGAGCAGTTTTCGTGGCAGCTTCAATTTGAGCCCAGCGACATGGCGTCCATGTTTTTTACAGTCTATGGTCTGGACACACCTGGCTCAGAAACAATTGGAGCGGGTCCACAGCTGCCAGTTTCTTTACCATAGTTCAAATCAGAGGGCAGTCAGGACTCACATGAATGTAATCAGGTTATTTGTAGCACACACCAACTCGCACAAGGAGAACCTCTATGCACAAACGAAGTCACACTACATGATTAGCTAATAGCACCATTATCATGACAGAGGAAGCTCCACAGACCTTATAGATTTACCTACACACATCAGTCATTCTGACCCCTTTATCCTCATGTGGAGGGCAAATTACACTAGAACTTGTCCTTCTGGAAGTGTCTTTTTCTACTATGTAACCGTCCCCTTAAGAGTCTTGCTGACTGTTTTTGTATTTCATCTCTTACACATTGGTTGATCCACTGAAAAGGATCATCAATATTTGGATGGATCAAAAAACCATGTTGGAAAAATGACAAACAGCTTTCCTTGCTTTTTTTTCAACAAATCACTGGCTAGAGTTATGTTAGAGAAGCCACATTGCACGTCAACAAAACCAAACCAAAAATATCTTCATCTTGGAACAATCATTTGTGACCCCTCTCCTCCTCATGTGACGGACTGATTATCTCAGGGTTATTGCTCAAACTCTACCCGGTCACGGACACTCCTCTCTGATTTTATCTGTTTCCAGCGGTCGCTGATAGAGGTCAACACAGGTCTGATAGATGAGCTGGTTTCTGAATAAATTTGTCATGATGCTGAATTTTAATCATGACAAAATATCTGCTGTTCTGACAGGGTCAGGTCGGTAATATTGGAGGAAAAGAACACTACACAGGAAACCTCTGACCTCAAACATCCTCAGATATGGAAATGAAACATCTCAAACTCAAGAGGACGCGACTTTAATTCACCATTGTGGTCAAGTTTAAAAGAGAGACCCCTGATTAAACTATTCCAGTAGTGACTTCAAGAGCATAATTACAATCTTTCATTCACTTGCATTTTCCTCTTGAATTACACTGACAGTGGGGTTAAACTTCATGTGTTTAACAGGATTCATGATGGTATTATAGAAATGGCTCCAGATTGGAACTAATTTGGGGCATCAATATCATCTGCTATTATTTCTAAAAAAATTCATTATGAATGCTTGCAATACAAAAACATAACTCTCACAAGATGCAGCCAGCATTGACCATGAAGAAGCAGTCAAAGGTTTAATCAATTGCATTATGGGGTCCAAAGTGTGACAAAAAATACAACCCACCCCATCACACCACCACCAGTCTTAAAGAGAAAGGCCACCATTTTTTTCTTTGATTCTTGCCTCACTCCCAAGTCCATGACAAGCAGATGGACATCCTTCCTTTGACTGTGCATGCAGTAACAAAGAAGAGACAGCCAAAGCTCGCCTTATGCTAGTTAGCTTAGCTCAAACACTCCGTAAGGAAACAGGCTCCAGCACAACCACAACCCAGCACTACTTTCCCCTGCCCACACTGCACAAAAATATGTGGATCCAGGATCGGCTTGTACGCCCACCTGAGGACCCACAAGTAGCTGACCCCAAGGAAAGGACAGTCATACTCGCCCCGAGTGACCGCCGATGATGATGAGCTCAAAGACTGAAAGCTAATGGGCAATGTTAGCTCGTCATTGCCTACAGTCATCAGATAAAGTCTTAGTGGTCCTGTGTGCCTGTTGTGACTTGTTTTTTTATTTTGTTATGTTACATTATTTTCTATCATCATTATTCTACTACCGGAAAGCAGAGGCTTCATTTTGTAAACCTACATACAAGCAGGTCCATGGTGTTTTGGCTAGAGACATTTGCAAATAAGTCGAGTCTTTGAACAGCTCTTTTAAGTGAGCGATTGAAAACCGATTTCCAGTTGTATATGAGCCATTCATTTGCAAGTCGTTCTTAAATTTGCAAGCAATTTGCATTTAAGGAAAGCTTGCAAAGGAAAATTTCACTCACAACTGCAAATCAGTTCTCATCGTTCACTTAAAGCTGTTCAAAAGACTTGTTCGTGAATGTTTTGTCTCTAGCCAAACCACTGACTTACCGAAGTGAGTCAATAAAACAAAACCTCTGTTTAGAAGTAAAAGAAGATCATATAACAATAGTAGAAGATAATTTAACAGTTGCAGAAGCGTTCATCTGATGACTTTACGCAGAAGCAGGCTATACATAGAATCCCAGCATTTAAGCTAAGCTAATTAGGGGTGGGCGAGCTTGAGCAGTCTCTTCCTTGTTACTGCACACACAGTCAAAAGAATGGTGTCTATCTGCTTGTCATGGGCTCGGGAGTGAGGTCAGACATGGCAACATTTTTATGATCTTCTATTTTCCAATGTGCTGAGCATGGGGGCACTGTCGCCACAGTTTTCTGTCCTTAGCTGACAAGAGCAGTGTTGGGCACATTACTTTAAAAAGGTAATTAGTAATAGTTACTAGTTACTTCCCCCAAAAAGTAACTGAATTATTAATGAAATTACTCCTTCATAAATGTAATTAGTTACCAGGTAAAGTAATTGACGCGTTACTTTTTTAAAAAAGCTTTTGCTGCTTGAACTGTGTGTCTCTGTCTCTGTGTCCTTCCTTGTTGTTACCTGCTGCAGCAGCTCTGACATCATCAGTTCTCCAACGCGGCGCCGACACGCCGTAGATAGACTAGAATGGGAGCAAAGTGCTCCCATTCTAGTCGTGCCCCGCAGGATGTTTCAAGGGCGCAGCGCAGTGCTGCGTTGGTGAAGTGCGAGCGCGCGCCAAGGCGCTGGAGATTCGCTTCAGGTCTATTTTCTGCGCGGCTGCATCCAAACCTCGTAAATTCACTGTTGTTAAGAAAGAACCAGACAGGAAGTAAATGTGTGGACTATCTGGAAGTTTCAAAATAAAACAGAATGCATGGACTCTCAAATGTAAATTTCCTCAATTGTTTGTCATTATGTAAAAACCGGAGGCAGGAGCATTAGGTCAGCAGTCGGTCAGAGGGTCCCAGAGGCAACAGGACACCATGGACGAAGAAAAGTGGACCGTAGAGGTACAGAAATATATAACATTGTATACATGACACCAAACATCTTTTCAACAAGGATATAGGTGGATAGAAGTTGAATAAATCACAAAGCTGTGTGGTTGGGACCAGCAAAGGGACCTTAGAGAAGCCAAGTGAGGTGTTGTTTATTTCTTTTCTCAGTCCATAACATGCTTTATGAGCGTGTGACATCACGTGGCGCCTCCGTGTGCCGTGGAATTTGGGGGTGAGGCAGGTCGGACAACAGCTTCTTGACATTGGTGCAAAGTAACGCGCCACATTTCACTGTCAGTAACGGTAACGGCGTTGTAACGCATGAAAAAGTAATTAATTAGATTACTTGTTACAGAAAAAAATAACGACGTTAATAACACCATTATATTATATTATACTCTAACGCCGTTATTACCAACGCTGGACAGGAGTGGTGCCTGGTGTGATCTTCACTTATTCCATGGAAACACGAGTGATGGCTCTCGGTGTATCTCTCTTATTTTGACTTGGTGCTGGAAAACAGAGAGTCAACTTTGGCTCAGACTTTTGTGGAAGATTGGTGGATCAGACGTGTCTGGCTGGAATGAGCTTCTGGAAAAGGTCAGTGAGGCATTTAGGGGAGATGGGAGTTGTGTTATTACTCCAGCATGATGCAGAGAAATTACAAAAATAATTGCATCAACAACGGTATTAGTGCCTAAAAACCTGCTATTATCTCCATTAAACCCTCCCTAAGTAACCACCAGCCTTAAGAAAGGATGGCAGTGACATCATCAGACCTATCGGCCATTTTCCTTCAGGGAAACCCAAACGCTACATCGATTTAGTCAGCCCCTCGAGACACAGCTCATCGGTCGCACCATGCACCCACTCCCACTCTGCTTCCACCTGTCATCATTTACATTTTGATGGGTCTGTGCTGAGATGAGGCTGATCTCTATCAAGGTCAGAGCTTCACCTAAAGGAGACGGGGGGCAGAGGCAGAGAGGGATGGTGAGGTGGGAGGGGGCACGGATAGAGGCTCTAAGTGAATGACTAAAAGGAGCGTGACGAGCCCGATTGGACGGGTGTAATCGAGATGAAGAGGGACGGGAGGAGATGAAACAGAGGGGTGAATGAGTGGGAGGGGAGTATTCACTGAACAATGGGGTCACATTTTTCTACAGGTTGATGAGCAGAGCATAGAGTAATGGACTTTGACGGAGTTTGATGGAGGCAGAGACACTGTTTGAAGTTTCTGATGATTTGGATAAGGCTTTGTTAGAGATGTGGGTCATTGTGTTGCCCCTGTTAGTAAAAAAACTTTGAGACCTATATACACAAAAACAAGAAGAGGACCTATTTAAGCAAGTTTATATGAGAATATGGAAAATAAGACAAAGGCACCGAACAGATAACTACATTGCCTCTAGGCTGTTGAACAGTCAATTTCTTTCTTCTTTTCTTTTTTTTTGAGGGCATTTTGTTCCTCTATTGATTGAGAAAGTAGGGGGAGGACACTCTGCAAACCTTGGCTGGCAGAAGCATTTTGTGGGTTGTGCTTAGTTGCTTACCACTCCGCTAAACCAGCACCCCCAGCTAATTCTTTAAACCAGTAATATTTAAACATTGGTCCATTTGTTCATAGTTAATTCTAAAAATAAAATACAATAAAAAGCACTTGGAGAGCTCAAACCTCTACACAAGGTAGTTCACATATTGCTGTTACATTTATAAGTAAAAGAATCAGAAGCAGAATCATGTTGATATCCTTATTAGTTTGACAGTTATTGAGTAAAAACTGTTGCTCACTAATGGCAGTTATCCACCAAAATCTAATCATATCTAAATTTGGCCGGTACCAATCTCTCCTACAAATTTCAGCTAAATTCGTCCAGTGGTTTTTGTGTAATCTTGCTAACAAACAAACATACGCTGGCAAAAACATAACCTCCTTGGCAGAGGTAAATATGACCCCCATAGGAGTTAAAGATTGTGCTTTTGCTTTTTGTAATACCACTTAGTCACATCCTTAAGCTAAATCTGAGAGGCAACATAAATCAGGAGCATATTTACAAATAAGTTCTGTATGTCAAGACAAACGGGTTATAGCAGAGAGAACAGTGCTAATTTGCTGCTATCTGCTCCATCTCAGGAAAAAGTTTACTAAACATATTGCTTCACTGTTGTTTGCAGTTTGTCCTTGTTTTGTGTAAGCACATGGAAATGAACCAAAGTCTCCCATCTCTGTTACAGAGAATTAAGGGTATCCCTTTTATGAGGGATGGATTCAATGATAGTCAGGCCATAACAGACCCTCTGAAACAACTGACTGGCTGCCCCAAATTTTTCAATAACTGACTATTTGCTTTGTCAAGCCACTATGAGCTGTGATGTCAACTGTCTTTACATTCAATTGTTTACTAGCTTATAGTTTGATGTATCTAGGTTAGCCTGTCCATCCTCATTCTTTTCTTAAGTTGGTCCTCAAAAAAAGTTTGGACACCACTGGTTCAACACAACTTATTTCTAAATTTAGATTTTTTTGTATTAGTGAAGGAGAAGTAAAGTGTGCTATGTCAAAAGCTAAACTGTTTTCAACTAAGAGTGCCAACAAGTTTTGCTGACCCTTTTTTCAGGATTCTGAATATGGACTATACTGGTCTTGTATTGACATGCAGCACAAGAACAGCAGCTGTGGATGTAGACCCTAGGAAGAGATTTTTTTTTTTATATAAAACTGTTTGTAAAAATGATTTAATTTGTTAACTAGAAGTAGCCTGAGAGCACAAATCTCCCCCAAAGCTATTTCAATCATTGTCTGGTGAGTTATTGTCAAAAACGTAAAAACCTGCACCGTCTCCAACTATTACATCCAAGCCTTGAAAACACCCTGGATCCACATCTGGAATCAGACCACAACCAAAAAGTAATCACTTCTTCCTTGTGCCATGACCAACATTAGCCTGAAAATGTCATAATGTCATCAAAATCCAGTGAGAACTTATCAGCTCTGGCTAATAGGCTTGCTCCTCTGGCTCTACCTACCAGATGTAAACAAGCATAGTGAAAGGGGAACATCTTGTAAAGCACAGTCGTTGGCACTTTTTGGATTTTGCAAATAAAAATGTTAATGGCTGTAGGGATAACACTATTTTACAAGTGTTATGTGTATATTCAGCACAGGCATGGGAACACTTAGCTACAGGAGAGACCACAGGTTAATACTGCTAATATTTCCTCCACTCTAAAAACTAAATTACAATATCCACTGACAGACAATTTTGAATAAATGAGAAAAAACATTTAGTGTTTCTTCTAGAGTGTTTGCTTATTATTCCAGATTTTAATTTACCATAAAATAAATAATCTTGGAACACCCAAAGTGACTTTAATTGCCAATGTATTAAATAGAATTTTGAAGATTATTTTGCTTTGTTAGTTGAAATCATAACAAATCTATAATAAATGTGGTCTGATGCTTTTGTCACATTATTTAAAAGACAATTCAATTTAAAAAGGAATTTAGGCATTGAACTGGAAGTCTACATATTACTCGTCTCTGTTGTCCAATCAACAAATTATTTATTTCTTTAAAAGCTTTTAAATGTCCAATGAGAAACATCAGACCTCATCCCAGTGTATTGTTAGCATAGCTTAACAGATGTCATATGTCATTCTTTAAAGTGGCATATAAATCAAAAACTAGAACAATCTTGGTCCTCTTGCTTTCTAAACTAATCTTTAAGTTATCTCAAAACTGAACAAATGTGCAGCACAAATGAAATGCGGAGGACAGGAAATGGTCCCATCAAGCATCTTCTTTAAACAATGAGGGCAGGCAGAGAGGGCGGATGCACTCATAAATTCAAATAGTCAAACACAGAGTAGGAGTGTATTTACCACAGAGAGCATGCTGGGACATGTCATTGGATGACCTTGACAGAGTGAGAGTCGTGCTGAGAGTAGAAATGGTCCTGCACAAAAGCACAGCACACACACTGACACAAGCACTTATCTCACAACTATCTGACATAACACCTTCCAGCCTGTATGTGATGTTATGCTGCACTTATCTTCAGAAAACACACACTTCCTCTTGTTAGTATGCATCTCTCCTGAGGATAACAGTCACTGCACTGAAGCACCGGCTTCAATCCAGTGACTGAATGTGATGGCTGATTATGTGACCGTTTTAGATGACATTTTCTCTCTTAAATCAAGTTGTCACTTTCATTGTTGATGTGCAGAATATTATTCTGTTCTGCAGTTAGAAGGATTGCCATGTGCAGGTATTAGATTTAAGGTACTGCGATCTATCTAGTTGATCACCACAACCATTTAGACATGAGGACCCTCCTGAAAACAAGATGTAGCATCTCAAGAGGCTAACTTCTAATAAATCAGACGACAGGTCTATGGTTCATTGATCTGTCACTAACTTTAGTTCTTACTTTAGTCCACTTGTCTCCTCTTACCTCCCTTCCTTCGCCCTCGCACCCAACACAGCATCGTGTGGATTTGCTGTTCATCATGAGACTGGGGTCCACATTCAAGATTTCCTGCTGCTTAACAGAAGGTTTTTTCTTGCCGCCATGATGGAGGGATTCATGATTGGCTATATGGATTCATGTTGGGTGTTGGATGTATATTTATATATATATATATATATGTAGATGTGTATCTTATTATGTATATATGTACCTATGCATATATGTGTATCCATAAAATGAAGAGCTTTATGCTCTATTGTAAAGTGTCTTGAGATAACACTTGATATGTATTGGCGCTATACAAATAAAGATTGATTGATTGATTGATATTTCCCTTCATTGTTTATGTTGATGGAATTGCACATTTATGACCATGATCACTTTTTAGTTTAATTATGCTTCCACAAATATGCAAAGTCTGTCAACATTCAGTTACCAACTAAGGATTCCAGAAACTTTGGTTTAACTTTAAAGTGTAGGGTGTCATTCTTTTACACTTCATTAAATATCTTGGGTTTGAGAACTGAATAAATACTTATATTTATTTTCTTTTTTCAAGTTTTACTTATTGTTTTTTTTATCTGCTCCTTGTAGGACGTTTCCTTCGTCAACTTGCACCTGCATTACAAATTTTCCCTCTTTGAGCTAAGCAAAATTCAACTTCTAGAATAAATGATCAATGGATAATGATCCATCCATCCTCCATCTCTTCTTTGGCTCACCAAATTCATTAGAAGCAAATGATCTCTGTGGTATGGATTACAGTATCTAATCAGTCTGTACATGTTTATGTATGTACTACCTGTTAAAATGAGAAACAGTTGTGATACTCAGGAAATATTAAACACTGTATTTATGATGGAGTCTAACCAAAACAGGTTTTAATATTGTTTTAAGTACAAAAGAACTTGGAATTAGAGAAATCTGGTAAATTACTGAAATGGGGGAAATTGTTTGCAGCCCACATAGCCCCAAAACAAGCCATGTCGCGCTGGTTACGTAATCTATCGCACTTTACTATAAAGGCCCAAGCCTGCCACCGTCTCTGCCAATCCAAAAGTGAACATGGCTTCACCCAGTGTGGTTGTTTTTCTCAGTGGCAGAAGATAACAGCATTTCTGTTTGCACGACCTGTTCAGTGAGAATTCTGAGAAGAGGAAAGAGGACTTCATCGCGGTGAAGCAGTATTGAAAGAGGAAGTAGCATGCAGCAGTAGCAGCTAGCAGTGCTAAGGCTAAAAACAACACCATGGAGCGTGGATGTCCCCATTTAGCAGGCGTTTCAAAACTGTAAAACTTTTTAAGAAACAGGGAAAAGGCTAACGCCAGTGATGACAATAAACAGAGGTCATAGCACTCGACGACCAGCCCTTTGCTGTCATTGAAAGCCCGGGTTTTCACAAGTTAATAGCACATTTGGAGCCATGGTACACCCTCCCAAGCCGTCGCTATCCCTCAATGCCCTTTAAGGTATCAATGCCACACACGTCCATAACTTGGTAACATAATACAGAACAAGAACAGACGATGCGTAAAGTTTAACTACAGACATATGAACATCTGACGTACGTAAGTCCAGTCAGCAAGCTAAGCTTAATGGCTCAGTGGTTGGACAAGATTTCAGCATTCAAAATGATTATATTAGGTATAAAAATATGAACTTATTGGTTATCTGTATCAGCCATAAGAGGCAGGAAACTATCGATTGTCCATTGGTATCGGTGGAAGCTTTTCAAATCCTGCATCTAACATCAAGAGTTAATCACTTGTTCATTTATTTTCTATTTTGACATTTAGGGCTCTAATTTCGTAGACAAGGCCTGCCCTTCACTGCGCCTGCATCACGCCAACGGGTTGTGTCCAGCGTACTTTAAAGTTTCATGCATAGTGCACCGAGGGGCACAGAGATGCATCCACGCCTCTGTCCCTCCCACTGGCGTAAGGGAGGAGAGAAGGCGTGGGTGGGTTTATCACAGCTGAGTGTTGTCTTCACCAATCAAATGAACGCCTCTCCTTCCCTTTGAAATCACTGCGGGTGAGTCGCGATGACAATTTCAATCTCTCCCCCATTGACTCCAGCCTCGGTAGGCTGGCGGATGCAGCCTTCCTTCCCTGGTCTGAATCCTCGGACCAGGGGAGGAAGGACTCTCCTCAGGCTCCCTCCTTCCTTCTCCAACCAGCAGTCCAAGAGGAGGAAGAGGAGGTAGACGCATTTAGATAAAATTTATTTTACCCATGAATTATTTTGTGCTCCGTTGGCTAATGAAACAAAAACTGCCTACGAGGAAGTTACTGATACTGTTAATCAAGTTTTCCCAAATATTTTGAGAACCACTGTCCAATGTAAAAAAGGGTTTTAATAACGTAAGGAGAACAGCCAAAAGAAAGTTGTCCGAAGAAAGAAGGCACACGGTGGCCACCAGGGGCGGCCCCTCAACCGGCCTCATGCCAAGCTCAGCGGAGTACATTGCATCCTCCACCCTCTCCATGATAAGCATTGAGGGCTTTGGTGGGATTGAAGTTGAGATAATGGAAAAGGCAAAAATATTTTTTCTTCTAAAACAGGGGATAATGGCTTTCCTCCAGCCCCCTCCTTCTCCAACCAGCCACGAAATTAGGGCCCTTAAAGTGTAGGACATTTAAGTTTAAATTGCTTTGAGCTTGTACTTCAAAATCAGTGGAATATTTGGGTGATTTGATCAAATTACAATCAATGAGAACTGATAGCAGTATTGATGAGTTGAATAAATGTTCCTGCTTAGTCTGTTGACTGCTGGTTTTGTAGCATATATAACTTTTCCTCCATGAGGGGATCCATCCATATATTAATTCAACAATCATCTACAAATCAACTAATTATTAAATATGTATGTCCATCCATCCATTCATCTAGGTTTATCAATCTCTTAATCCATCCTTACATCCATCCCACTAAAAATAGATCAATCTATTTCAAAAACATCCCTCAGATTTTCTTTTTTTTTAACACTTTGGTTTTTA
The DNA here is from genome assembly GCA_036419115.1 of Scarus forsteni. Taxonomy (NCBI): domain Eukaryota; kingdom Metazoa; phylum Chordata; class Actinopteri; order Labriformes; family Labridae; genus Scarus; species Scarus forsteni. The sequence continues at coordinate 38,355,591 of JAZDUH010000341.1, forward strand.
TTTTTTTAGGGGACAACAGAAATGAACATAAAGGGTTCATGACTGCCTTGACTCATTACAATACGTTACTGTGGCCTGTTTTTATTCCCTTATAATTTCATCCAATCCCTTAAAGATCTATCCATCTATCCATCCATGAATCAATATGTACATTGATCAGTCTATCCAATAATTCATCCATTGTCCTTCATTAAACGGTCGAACTAAAGGTTGACGTGTCCATTCATAATTCATTCACAGATCCATCAATCCAAAGATACACCAATCATTCATCCATCAATTTTTCAACCAATTTCTATCCATGCAGAGAGCTGATTCACTCACAAACAGATCTTTCCATTCATACATAAATCCATGACAAGTTTGGTGCATCCATTGACTGATAGATTCATGATTATATCCATGCTTTCACAAATTCATTCATAGATCAAAATATGATACATCCAACATTAACTGATCAAATGCATTTATCCGTTCACGTATCCACTGCCATCAGTCTGAACACAACAGTTATTTACAAGCTGTGATAAAGAGGTCTGTGGTGCCATGCCCATGCACTTGGCTTCATGTCCAACTGTTGCAAAGATTTCTTCTACCTCAGAAATCCTTTTTATTCCATTCAAGTTCTTTGACAAATAGCCAGTCCAAAGTCAAACTTCCCAAACAGTTACAGAAAAACACATAAAGGCTTTTTGCAAGACACAAACGCTAACAGAACGGAGCTGAAGAAGAGTCAGTGAGCAGAAGTGATGTTTGCCGTCATCTTTGGTCCGGCTGCATCTCAGGCACATGTCAAAGTGAATCGCTGATTTCTCTGCTCATGTCCATTCACTGACACAAGAAACAGACGATACCTCTGCAGAGATACTGACGATTTGTTTTCAATGTGTCCATTCTACAATACCTTGGATTCTAGGCACACCACTCTACGCTGGTTTTACATTTCTGTGCCTCCTCATCACAGGTCACAAATACCAGAGGCAGAAGGCTTTCAGTCAGCTCTTACATCCGCGTTATCTCAAAAACTCTTTGAGGGTTTCCTTCTAACTTTGTCAATGCTGACTCAAAATCAGAGGTGATGCTCCTTTTCTTTCATCTATCCCTCTTTTGTGAAAGCAACATCTAAACAAGCAATCAAGAACTTTGTCAAGGATTTATTTTTAACTTGGCAGAAATGCCAACTCTTATTTGAGGATATGATGATAACATTACAAAGGTCATAGTTATTAGGACCTATGTTTTTCTCTTGCCTGTTTACTCCATATCTCAAGAATGCTCTGAGCCATTTGTCAAACATTTTCAAGAAAATGTCCCATCTGACTCAAAAAATTGATTGATGAGTTTATATAGATGAAAAACTATGTCATAGTCTTGGACCTTATATAACTGTAAAGGTGCGTTCACACCAGATGCTACTTGTACTACCTCAGTGATCACTCTCCACGCAAAGTCAATGTAAAGCCAAGATGGGGCGGGGCTAACCCCGCGATGCTATTGCTGTGTACAAGACGATCCCTTCACTCATCGCGTGATGTCAAAGTTAAAAAAATGTTATCTTTTCACGCATGTCATGTGTGGCTGTGCAGAAACAGCCAATCAGCGGTGTGTGCATGTGTGACAGTACCCATGACAGACAGTTTTTCATCCGGACTACAGAGGAACAATTTATGTCCGTGTGGGAAAGTGCACCTTTCAGAAGCATATGTGGCAGGGGACTGGGCAATTTTTCAATAAATCAACATTTATTATTAGCCAATCAGGTAACAGTGTGTGCAGGAGCTACTGTGCTGCAGAACTTAACTCACTGTGTAAAACAAACTCTTGTTAAAATATTTCAGAAGTGGAGCGAAGATATCCTTACTATAGAGGAGTTTGTAGTGCTGAAATTATTTTTCATTTAATAAATAAATGTGGTCAAAATCACATAGAACTGCTGAAGAAGCTGTTAGCGTATATGCTAATCACTGTACGTTCAAGTCACGTCCTGCTGTCGTTTTGTGATTCTTGTAGTAGGGCTGTCAAAACTATTGATACTCCAAAAAGTATCAAGATTCAAACGCTGTATCTGGAGATGATATTTGCCATGGTATCGATACAACGGTGCAAACACCTGCAGGGCCCACCACTCTCCAGGCAGCTCAGCAGGTAGACAGCATCTGGCAGTCTGGAGAGCCCTCACTGCGACCCTGCTTGCTGTCCTTTGTATTATAATTTGGCAAAACACCTGAAAGACTGGCCCCCTGGCCTTCACGATGAATTCCGACAGGTTAGTAAAGTTCCTGTTCATCATTTACTTTACTGTATTAAACTGATTACTGATGTTAGCCTGGCCGGTGGTCCACATTTATGTTTGTTGTTTTGTGATTAGCTACGCCTACGTTTAGTTTGCTGCTTAATTTATGTCGGTATGTTGGTCGTTAACGTGACTCAAATGTGCTTTCTTCTATTAAAGATGTAGACTGAAGCAAAGAGAAGTTGACCTGTGTCTAATGTAAGAAATTACAGCCAACCCTACCACTGGGTTTGAAAAAAAAAATGAAAATATGATCCCAGGTCTCCTGAATCTATATAACTCAACAGAGCTGTTGTAGAGTACATCTGTGAGGATGAAGTACCCATTTACACAGTGGAGTGCTTTTTTATATTTGAGATGAATAAAGTAAACGAAAGAAAGAAAAAAAATCATTTATTTTGGTTTACAATGAAAATACATTTCTGCTGCCATTTCTAATTCATAAAACGAGTTCATGCTTATCTGATTGCTTGGATTTTTTTATCTAAAAGATATCCTGGTGCAATTATATGGAAAATCAAGGATACTATTCACTGCGCTGCATCATGATATCTAATCAAACTGAATTGTTCACCTACTTCAAAAGACTAGTGAAGATGTACAGCTCTTATTACAACTCAGTTCAACAAGTGGACCAAATAAAGTGTTCTGTAAATGTGAAGTACAAACCAACATGTATTACAAAACATGCACCTTCATGATTAAAGATTTCAGAGCTATATCACTTCTGCTTATCCCCCACTGCACTTACTCTGTCCAACATTTGTGTACTTGTTGATTTCATATTTGTTTTCATTGACCTTCAGAGTGAACAGTGACACTGTAGAAGACTCTTCATGAGGAATCATTTTAACACCACGCTGACACATTTTCCATCCATCCATTAATCACTTTCTGTCAAAGAGGTGATCTTTGCCTTCGTTTTTGTCGGATAAATCCACAAGGTCAAGGCATTTTGTATAAAAAAACACTCTACAGGGGCCTCTATTTAATTTCAGCTCAGTTTAAGAAGTCAGTTTCACTCCGTACAAGGACTGCAGAGTTTATCCTCCCTTCACCTTTGAAAGAGGAGCTGTTATGAAGCCATCTCTTCACACGATGACTCATTACTCACACAAAGACTCAGCAGCCCAAGTTTCAAGGCTGTCCTTTCACAGCAGCTCCAGTTAAACTCGTTTTAAAACAGGCTTTAAATTCAAGACATCACACAAATACTGAAGCTTGTGAGGTACGGTTTGGCCGGGAGAAAATCAACCAAAAGGCTGCATGCTCTTGTTTCAAATCCTTCCTTGTTGGTCTTGATTGGATACCTGCAATTATGTTTGTTAGCAGTGGATTTCATGATCAGACCCTCCTTCATCTAAATATCTCTTATGCAATCCTTTTCAGATCCTCTGCTGCTTTGTCCAGAGTGTGTGCCCTGTTGCCATGGTGATCTATGAGAGGATGGATGCTGTTTGAAGGGCAAATAGGGGGCAAAGGCGCAGCGGACGGTCTGAATTAAAGACACAGCAGAGTGAATCACAGCAGCAGAGATGGAGTCTGTCCGTCCTCACTCAAAAACACACAACTGCACCCACACAGACCCACAGAAGCCACAACAGAGACGATGGAGAGAGAGAGAAAGAGGTGTCCGAGAGCAGGTTTTCACCAAAGATGGATTACCTCTGTCTGAGGAGCGAATGGAGGCCAGGTGAGATAAGGATGGGGTGAGGGCGGTTATCCCCCTCCTACCTCATCCCTCACCCGTCCTCCATTAAAGTCGACCAAAGATTAGCAAAACATTTGTTCTCTGAAAAAATGTTTCTGGTTCAGTCATTGTATTTAACTTCATTCCAAGCCTCCATGCCGTCACTAATCACGTCGCAGCATTTAAGCTGCCCATCAGCTCCTCTAAGGCAGGCATGTCCAAAGTCCAGTCCGTGTTCATATTTTCACTGGCCCACAATCTCTGTTATAAAATCAATTGTTTGCGACCTGCTTGCACCGTTGACTGCTGTATAAAATACTTGTGTACAAAAAGGGTATTTTACATTTCACCAGAAGATGGCAGTAGCGCTGTGGCCACATCTTTGTGGCACTTGACACCTGACCTTTTGTCATAATTCCAGCCCATCCCATTTCAAACATGGCGACTGTAGCTAAAAAGAGAAAAGTTGACGAGTGCCGCCGATTCCAGAATAAGTGGAAATTGGAGTATTTTTTCACCGAAATACAAAACAACTGTGTCTGCCTAATTTGCCACAAGACTGTAGCTGTTTTCAATGAATTCAATGTCAAGCGGCACTACCAGACAAAACATGCTAACTACGACAAGCTAACTGGGGACAAATGTAGCTAAAAATTTAAACAACTGGAAGCTTTTTTAACGGCACATCAGCGCTTTTTCACAAAATCCCATAAGTCAAATGAAAATGCCACAAGGGCAAGCTACGAGGTAGCAACGCTGATTGCCAAGCACTGCAAACCTTTCCCTGAGGGTGAATTTATTAAAGACTGCGTGCTGAAAATAGATGAGAAAATTTGTCCTGAGAAGAAGCAAGATTTTGCCAGTGTTTGCCTGACTCATAACATTGTGGTAGGGAGAATTGAAGACCTTTCTTTAGATATTAAGAGACTATTAGAGACAAAAGCTGAATGGTCGCCCCCCCACATTTTCACCTTACCAAATCTGGCCCTCATGGCAAAAAGTTTGGACATCCCTGGTCTAAGGCGATCTTGTTGACGTACTAACGCCGTTCCCAATGAAGTTGGGACATTGTGTGAAATGTCAAGATACTCAAACTGATACACCTGATTGCTTTTTTGCTAATATTTACTCACTTTGATTTTGATGCCTGCAACATGTTCCAAAAATACTGGGACAGGGGCAAATTTACCACTGTTACATCACCTCTCCTTTTGTCAACACTCAATAAGCATTGGGAACAGACGGCTAATTGTTGAAGTTTTGTGGGTGGAATTCTATGGGGAGAGATTTGTCTCAAAATGATTCACACAAATCTCTCCATGATTTTCACGTGTTTTTCAGATCCACAAATATATCCATAATTTTCTCATGTGTTTTTCAGATCCACAAATATATATATGATTTTCACATGTGTTTTTCAGATCCACAATTATATATTTGATTTTCACGTGTGTTTTCAAATTTTGTGAGTGCATTTATCATGACTTATCATTTGTAAATCTTCAATTCTGCTTGTGAACTGTTGGAAGTGCGTTTGTGGATCAACTGACACCTGCATTCATTTTTGAGACAAACATAACGCAGTTTCCTAGAAATGCACACACATATTTGGAGGGATTTATCTCATTAATATGCAGACAAATATCCATGAATTTCACATGTGTTTTGCAGATCCACAAATATAAACATAATTTTCTCATGTGTTTTTGGGATTCACAAATATTTTTACAATTTTCACATGTGTTTCTCCGATCGGCAAACATATGCATGATTTTCACGTGTTTTTAAGGTTCACAAATATATCCACGTTTTTCACAGGTATTTTTAAAGTTTGTGAGAGCATTTATCGTGACTTATCATTTGTAAATCTTCAGTTGTGCTTGTGAATCATTTAAAGTACGTTCGTGGATCAACGGGCATGTGCCTCTATTTTTGAGACAAACGTACCGCAGTTTCACAGAGATTCTCACACACACAGGTTGAGAATATTCACATGTGTCTCGAGCCCCGCCCCCTCCATCCACTAGGCGGCAGTGTTGCTGTCTTTGTTTGACAGGGGGCGTCAAACGGCCTGCTCCGGCTCGGTGCTGTTGAAGAAGAAGGAAGCCCCTTCAGGAGCAGAAAGGCGCCTCAAATTAGAAGCAAAAGCAGCCTAACCCAGTCCGCCAGTATTCATTTCTGGCCCTCGCCATGCTCTGGAGTGTGTCTTTTATATGTGTATAATGTTTATTCATTTTTCTGAACAGAACTTTGACGATCATTAACAGATGAACGTAAACGCACCAGGCACAGCATTGCTGCAGACCGCTGACGCCTCCTCCTGCTGACTGGACAAAGTCAGAAAGGTATTCACTGATCTGACCCTCTTTCAGTCACCGTCATGAAGACTGCGAGCTACAACCCGCTTTTTCCTCAAAACGAGCCGTCCTCCGAGCCAGACAGCTACTATTTCTATCAAAATGCTGTCGGTGATGCTCGACGGCTTAGGGAGCGTCGGCAATTCACCATAGCAAAGGAAAGCGGTGAATGAAAACTCAGTGCTGTCACCATGAAAAACTGTAATGTTGTCAGAAACACACTACACAAGACCGTATGTTATTCATTAAAAAATGTCACAGTTTGTTAAAAAATATCAAGATATACACAGGACACATTATTTCTTAAAATATGAATTTCTGTTAATAGGTAATGACTATAATAATTGCAATAACGGTACTGTTGCAGAACTTATCTTAAGGATCAAACATCTCTGGTTAAGCCTACTTCACGGCTCACTAAAGAAAGTTTAATGTTGTTCATATATTTTCAGGCAAATACTTTTCTAGCAGTATTGACTTTCAGGTCATTTAAAAAATTATCCTTTCACAATAAAGTTTTCAGGAAGGAATACTATGTGAAATAAATAGCATCCCATTAACAGTTTCAATGACAGGCCTTTGATCATTTTCCATCATTTAAACTCACTTTCTCTTTTTTTAAATAACCATCTTAAGTGTTCTATTTTTATTTCATCCCAAACATTTGATTTCACATACTATATGGGATTAGTTTTTAATCCTTCAAAGTTTGATACGTTTGAAGATCATATAAGTACTTATTCACACATTTCTTTTAATCTGTTACACCAGAAAGTGTAAAATATGAAATAAATTATCACAGCTTTCAATTTCAGTTGCTTTGATCATTTCCCCAATAAATGTAGATCATATGTGTAAAAAATAAAAACCTCTTCTATAAAAAATGCTGTAGAAAATACCTTATCAGGATCTTTGCGCCTATTATAGACTAATGAAAATATAGTTGGAAAACATATAGCGGCAAACCAGGAATTTTTTATTACTCAACAGCTTTTAATATAAAATAATATAAATGTATGAAAAGCTCTCTTCTCTAAAGGGCTGCAGTACAAGGCTAGAGAATATTTGATAACTGGGTTGAGTTTGGTATAGCCTATTTAACAGCAGTAGAGTTATTGCAGTTTTATAGGCATCAACTAATCATATTAAACATCAAAGTAAATATTTAAATTTTATCTCTCCAATGTATCTTTATCTCTCCTGTGTATCTCTTCTTTGTAGTGTTTGTCTTTGTTTGTTTTTTTAATTATGTACTATGACCCTTGTATGTCTCAATGGCTCTTAACACCATGCCAGAGGACTTCAGTTGGAAACTAGCCTTTGGCTAAAACTGGCACATTTACAGTAATGTATGATTGATGTGCGCTGTCCTCTTTAGATAATATGAAAAAAAAAAAAAATCACAGACATTGAGTTTAAACCTATTTCTCTAAAGAGAAAAAGCATATGGCTGTAGGTGGAGGAGATAAACATCCAAATATTTGGGAAAATGTCTGTAGAGCTCATAAATTTAATGGCACTGGATTTTTTCCCGATCTTAAACGTTCTGTGTACATCTTGATATTTTTTAACAAACTGTGACATTTTTTAATGAATAACATACGGTCTTGTGTAGTGTGTTTCTGACGACATTACAGTTTTTCATGGTGACAGTACTGAGTTTTCATTCACCGCTTTCCTTTGCTATGGTGAATTGCCGACGCTCCCTAAGCCGTCGAGCATCACCGACAGCACTTTGATACAAGTAGAAGCTGTCTGGCTCGGAGGACGGCTCGTTTTGAGGAAAAAGCAGGTTGTAGCTCGCAGTCTTCATGACGGTGACTGAAAGAGGGTCAGATTAGTGAATATCTTTCTGACTTTGTCCAGTCAGCAGGAGGAGGCGTCAGCGGTCTGCAGCAATGCTGTGCCTGGTGCGTTTACGTTCATCTGTTAATGATCGTCAAAGTTCTGTTCAGAAAAATGAATAAACATTATACACATATAAAAGACACACTCCAGAGCATGGCGAGGGCCAGAAATGAATACTGGCAGACTGGGTTAGGCTGCTTTTGCTTCTAATTTGAGGCGCCTTTCTGCTCCTGAAGGGGCTTCCTTCTTCTTCAACAGCACCAAGCCGGAGCAGGCCGTTTGACGCCCCCTGTTAAACAAAGACAGCAACACTGCCGCCTAGTGGATGGAGGGGGCAGGGCTCGAGACACATGTGAATATTCTCAACCTGTGTGTGTGAGAATCTCTGTGAAACTGCGGTACGTTTGTCTCAAAAATAGAGGCACATGCCCGTTGATCCACGAACGTACTTTAAATGATTCACAAGCACAACTGAAGATTTACAAATGATAAGTCATGATAAATGCTCTCACAAACTTTAAAAATACCTGTGAAAAACGTGGATATATTTGTGAACCTTAAAAACATGTGAAAATCATGCATATGTTTGCCAATCGGAGTAACACATGTGAAAATCGTAAAAATATTTGTGAATCCCAAAAACACATGAGAAAATGATGTTTATATTTGTGGATCTGCAAAACACATGTGAAATTCATGGATATTTGTCTGCATATTAATGAGATAAATCCCTCCAAATATGTGTGTGCATTTCTAGGAAACTGCGTTACGTTTGTCTCAAAAATGAATGCAGGTGTCAGTTGATCCACAAACGCACTTCCAACAGTTCACAAGCAGAATTGAAGATTTACAAATGATAAGTCATGATAAATGCACTCACAAAATTTGAAAACACATGTGAAAATCAAGAAAACACATGTGAAAATCAAATATATAATTGTGGATCTGAAAAACACATGTGAAAATCATATATATATTTGTGGATCTGAAAAACACATGAGAAAATTATGGATATATTTGTGGATCTGAAAAACAAATGTGAATATTATGGATATATTTGTGGATCTGAAAAACACATGTGAAAATCATGGAGAGATTTGTGTGAATCATTTTGAGAAAAATCTCTCCCCATAGAATTCTTCCTCATTCTTGCTTGATGTACGATATCAGATGCCCAAGAATCCAGGATCTCCCTTGTCGCATTTTGTGCTTCATAGTGTTCCAAACATTGTCAGTGAGAGACTGGTCTGGACTGCAGACAGTCTTTCACCACAGAGCCATGCTGCTGTAATACATGAAGAAAATGTCTTGCCATTGTCTTGCTGAAATATGTGAAGATGTTTCTTGAATGGCAGCATGTGTTCCACAAAATCCTGTATGCACCTTTCAGCATTTATGGTGCCTTCACAGCTGTGCAAGTTACCCATGCAATGGGCGCTAACATCCCCCCAAACTTTGTGCCGAAAATAACATGGCTGGTCCTTTACCTCTTTAGCCCAGAGGATAGGACTTCCATTACTTCCAGAACAATTTAAAATACACCCCGTGTTTCAGGTGTTGTTGATATTTGGCTTTGTCTTTGCATCGTAGAGTTTGACCATGACCTTGTAGATGTAGAGATGAACTCTGTTAACAGACAATGGTTTTATGAAGTGTTTCCAAGTCCATGTGGTGACATCCTTCACAGAATGATGTTTGGTTTATGATGCAGTGCTGAGTGAGGGACTCAAAGTTGGTTTTTGGCCTTGCCGCTTGTGTTCAGAGATTTTTCTGGACTATCTGAATGTCCTGATGATATTATGTAGTGTAGATGATAAAATCACTAAATTTTTTGCAATTGTACATGAAGAAACTTTCTTTAATTATTGGACTATTTGCTTAAGCAGTTGTTCTCAACTGCTGAACTTCACCCCCCTAACATACAACTGCTGCTTTTACATTGATACCATAATTTCTCGATAACAACACGCCCTTGATTATAACCAGACCCCATCTTTTCACAGTTTTTGCCTTGAAAAACGCTGTACCCGAATATAACTCGCACCCAAATTTTGGCCAATGAAATCTAGGGTCCAGGGATTCATCATCTGGTGGGGTGGAGGGTAACTAACCCTGCCCCATCCCTTACCCTAAACCTAACCTAAGTGTTCAAACCTTACCTAAACCTAAACCTCCCTCTTAGACAATTGTTTCGGAGCTGGAAATCCCTTTTAAAAGGGCCTAAAAGACCTCCCCAGTCCCAGAGACCCTGCTTATAACCCAGTTTTTTATACGATTTTTTAAAATCCATTTATCCCATCTTTTTATTTTTATTTATTTTGAACTGTCCACGACCTAATTTGGTGTTTCTCTATGAAAAAACATAGAAACAAAGACAAGTTGGGTCAAAGATAAAGAAGTTAAAAAATAACGCGTGAGCCCCACCTTACACCAAACCTCACTCTCTCAGACAACTTAAAAATTACCTTTATTCAAAGTTTTAATCAATGAAATTTCAGTATTTTCACAACAAATACCGTACATGATTTTCTCTCTTTAAGCGATGCAGAAACACTTCACACATGCACAATTACTCAATTTCTGCCCGAGCATGCTCAGAAGTAGTTTACCAACCAATCAGAGAGCAGCTTTTAACATGCTGTTGTCTTCGAACAATCACATTGTAGCCTTTTTGTGTCCCACTTGCTCACGATATGGCAGTGTTTGCATGTGTTTTTGTAGAGAAAGAGAATATTTCACCTTTTTGTATCAGATGTGTTGCAATCACAATGTTGGCAAGATGAAATATCAGTATTTTGCTTGTACTCGTGTATAATATGCAACCAAAAATTTGACCTTTTTTCATGATTTTCAGATTACAGCAGCAGGATTCAACTCTCCCTTCATTATGTGCTATGATTAACCAAAGGGAAAAAAGTCCTTTATTACTACAGTAAACTCAGCCTCATGTTTGCCAACTTTATTGACACACTTCAGCCATCCATGACATTAAATTACAGAGATCAGAGCACACAAAATGTTGTTTGTTTACTCGCGGTAATTACCTATAGGCCCTGTTTTCTCCCATTTGGCAGCGTGCATTAATGCTAAATCTGCCATGAATACAGAGGAGCATCATCAGAGAACAACAACAGCAGGAGCTATTCAAAGGGCAGTAGACGATCACACTGCATATGGGGGGTGTATTATTTTCCCTCTGTATTAAGATTAGTTATTTGAGCTCCAGACATGCTTTGGGATCTCGGTCTCTTTTGAGTTAGAATTCTTTCAGTTTCATCCATCCAGTATTTCCCACACATGGACATAAGCCAGGAGAACAGTTGCATTTCTTTTGTCTGTAATTCCCATTAGAGAGACTTAACAAGCACCTCCTTCTCATTAAAACACTGATTTAGGTGAGATGGTTGGCAGTTTCTAGCTGCTGACCCTTTCCTGCACTCTTCAGGTGTATTGTGTGTTTATACTACACATCCTTGGCTCTGGTGTACTGCAGCACAGTCAACTCAACTATAACGTGCACCCTATATGTGAGCTCTTTACAACAATATTTTTAACAATTCTGGAGTTTATGAGGGATGTGTTTGATCAGAATGACTCAGTTTAGCTCTTCATTCTGATTTCAAGTCTGATTGTTGCTTTCTGTGTAAGTTTCATGACGACAAGGGGTAACCTAATGACTATTTCTATTACAACCAATCATCAACAAATTTGCAAAATCATTC